>JACXGM010004600.1:0-37638 GCA_016801145.1 Umbra pygmaea | reverse complement strand
AAAAACAACAAAAATCTCCATGTAATTAATCTGTTTTGAGACAGTTTTACGTAGGCCTATAAAAACACAATAGAGGTGATGCTCTTGATCGCTGGATGCAGTGATGGCTTCGCTGGAGGCTGCGGAGGAGAGAGTGGTTTTTAATGAGGGTGATTCGTATGCTAATGACGCTGATGGGCGTCAGCAGTTGGCGGTTATAGGTAGTTTGGAAGGCCTGGCGGTTCTAGTGTTAAACCTTTACTCTATCATGCCATTGTGTCCATTCCATAAGTGGTCTATGCAACGGCAATCATTGACATGCTTCTCTTAAGGTTGGCGAAGGAGCCTACACCTTAGAATTTCTCAGTCAAAAGTTGACATATGCCCAAATTAGCACGTCACATTGCTGATTCATCTTCATTAATTTATTGTGCATTGAACGCAGGTCACATGGTTGTCAGAGGATTCCCTTTCTGCTGCTTTGTCTCATACATAGCTTATGCGTAGCCTTGCGCGTCGTCAAACACACAGATAATGTACATTATGAACTAATGTCTTTACGCAACCTCTTCAAAGGAGCCTTTATATATGAATGTGCAGTGCACTTAGATTGACACTGCTTAATTTCCTTGTGGATAAATAAGGTATCTCATAGAGCAAGATTTTATGCGTAGGTTTCCAATGGCAATAGAGAATCAGTTGTTGACTCATTAAGGATGACAGAATGACATACAATTTGTTGATGATCAAGTATTTTTAATGAACATGCGCGTACAAACACACACAGACACGGTCACTGGTGTGACTGTTGCTCAGCAACTATAAATACAAACTTTTACGAAAATCAGATTAGGAACTGTAAACCAAAAAAAATAAAAAGTGTATTACATCATTTTTAGAAGTCGTTAAACCCACGTCAAGAAGCGGGACAACGGGATGAGGAGAGTGGATGGTTTGCGAGGGATACCCGGTTCGTCTACCAATAGCTCGTGTGAACACATTACTGACAATTTTATAATTTAATTAGTAGTCTATATTTTACTCATAACTTCAACTATGATAAAATAAATGTTACTGGAATAATTTGAGGAATGTTTCATTTACATATTACGTGTTGTCTTTTTTAACACCGTATTGCACCTTGCGTGAACTGAAAAATCGATTCCTGAGCAATCGATGACAACACATTCAGCACCTTCCCTTGGGACAGCGCCTTGTAACGTCGCACTTAAGAGGCAGCGTGTTAAGAAGTTTCCTAAGGGAGACTTCGGGGAACACACTTAAGAACATAAACAACTTCGGTAAGATATATCTTTTTGAGTCTTCTTAGCGGGCTAAGAGTGAACGTTATCGGGGAACCGGGCCCAGAATAATTTGATGGACACAATAACATGAACAATGGTGTGTTGATAAAATTATTCTGAATAACATGTTATTCACAAAAACTCACATGTCGAAATGCCTGAGCTAGGTTATTCCCTGTCAAACAGTTAGGAGGGTGAGTTTTCATGAAGATCGCTTTGAACAATTGTTATTAAGAATATTTGAATTAACACAAAAGCTCTGGTATATACTAGATTCAAATTTCCTCAACTACTGTCGGGGCAGACAGAATGCAGCTGATGTCAGGCCATTATGGCAAGACCTGTGCACACGTGCATCAACCCTGAAAGAAAGGGTAAGCCCATCCTGTTTCGTAGCTCATCTTTCAGCAGTGTGACTTGAGAAAATGCTCTTTCAACTGGAGCGTTGGATATGGGGAGGGTAAGCAATTTTATTGCACCAAAAGTGAAATCCTGGAAACAGTTTTCTCCAGCATCTTTAAATGATTCCACATCAAGCCAAAATGTGTCAATGGCCAGGTTGGTTTGAAAAACATTAGTGTGTTTGAGGTGCGGGTGGCGCCAGTGTGATGAGAGATAAAGGTATTGGGAGTGTCTGTTGTTAGTTTAGGGAACACGTAAGCCAGAGCTGTATTGGGTGTGTGTGTGAGTGATTGATTGAGACTGCCTGCTGAACAGAGGGTCACAGGAAGAAGGATCTGATGTGCCGGAGTTTCAGCTACAAAAACCTGTCGAACTGATTCTAAACCAGCCCAATTTTTATCCACCCGCCCAAACCCTTTTTTGCCCACAAAACAGATTGCAAAACCACCCAATTGGGCAGGAAACCGCCAAATCTGGCAAACCCGCAGGCAGAAATCCCCTGTAGGCAGAAAAGACGATGCTGTTTAAAGATATGATTGGGCCAGTGCAGTGTCAATTAAGAAAACAACCAATGCAGTTGCAGTTCTAGCAGAGCAGACTCTGATTTGTCCTTTCAGAATAATAGCGCTCGTAATTCATTACAATAATCATTGTTAATTAATTGCATATATACTGGGTCTATGTTCTTGTGTTGCTAAAATAGTCTATTGTTAGATAAAAAAGACTCTAGTGAATCTTTTTCAAATGTAATCGTTTTTTACACATGAGACACTGACAATATATTCAATCAATTTCTGTGTACAATGCAGGCTTGGAATTTCGTCATTTTAGGGGCAAGGCCATTTGGCCTTTGGTGTCAGAAAATTTTTGAAGGCACAAAGGCCACATGCTATGGCAAAAACGCCATTGAGTGAAAAAAATAGGATTTGGAGCTTCAATTTCTGATAAAAAAAACACATATGACATGAAAACATATATTACTCACTTATTTACAGTTTTTCTCATTTGCTAAAACACAATTAATTATACAATTAATTCGAAATTCTGAAATGTAACTTGCAATATGGGGTAGTTGCGATGCACAAATATTCATCAATGATCGCTGGTACAACAATTCACTGAACCGGGTGGTTATACCATGAACACCACTAGTCACACTGGAGAACTTGCGTACACAAGGTCAGATCAGACGTGAGATTTGGTCTGACCTTATGTAATATCATAACTTATATAACATAACTGATGTTTTTATAAAAAAAGTTAAATTATCATGTTGACCCTGACATTACATTTACTCCTGTAGCAATTTATGGATTGTGCATTTTTTTCATTTCAAAAGATCAACTGATGGACACAAAAATACAACACCATTTCCAAATAAATTAGGCCAGTATGGAAAATGAACAAATAAACAAATAAATTATCAAAACAGTTATTTGAAAATTCTATTCACGCTGTACAATATTGAATACACAGTATTAACACATAGGGCCCTATCTTACACCCAGCGCAATTGACTTTTTACACAAACGCATGTATCATTCCTATCTTGCACCCGACGCATATGGGACTTTTCCCTCCACGGACAGGCGTCGGTAAATTAGGGAATGAACTTGCGTTTGTTGGGCGGTTCAGCGAAAAGAAGAGGCGTGTCCCGGTGCAAACGTTCCCTGGTGCTATCTTGCAGTTCCCGAAAACAATTCCTCCATTGACCAGGAAAAACCTGGCTTAAAGTCAGTGGTGTGTTATTCATATGCTATTTTAAGGGCGCATGCTTAACCATAATGAAGCGTGTGCACAACGCGCATACACATTGATCCTCTCATTTACACAAATGTAGCAGTTCTTTATTATTGCAATACATAATTAGAAGGAAAAATATTACCACACAAGGAATTCATTGGTCATTGGTTTCCGAAAATGTGAAAAAATAGGTATACATCTAGTGTACACATTTACTCAAATTATTCATAATGAATTATTTACACTGATATACATCAACCTCAAGGGAACCCACAACAAGTATACACACATAATTTGCAATGCTAATAGTAAAATCACCCATGTCTTTACTCAGAATTACTTAAGCTCAAGCCACGACTCATTTATGGCAACTTTGCCATGAGGAATCCCCCCTTGGATGGGTGGCTGTGAAGGGGACAACAGCTATCTGTTAAAGACATGGTTAATGATGACAATTTATGATGCCAGCAAGTGCGTAGAATGTTGTTTAATCAAAAACACACACAAACACGCAGTGTAGCCTAATTAAACAAACATTTTGGACACACTAAAAATGCGTGTCAGTGTCACAGTTGGTGTTGTAGTGTGGAGAGAATCAGAGACCAGAGCAGGGAGGAGCGTTCATGATGTTTAATGAACAGGAGGGAAGAGGACGGACTGCATTGGAACTGCTGAGTACATGTACATTGGAACTGCACAACTTCTAGATATATTTCCAAGTGCTCTAACGCGGCACTGACGTGACTAATATATACTTAGCATACGCCTGGTTCTGACAATGACACATGTACATATTGTATGACACATAACGAGGTGAAGGCTCAATCAAATATGCACATGCTTACGCTACACAAAACAGCTCCGCACAGACGATGTACAAACACTCTCTTCGTCTCCTCCTCTCCTCTATAACAGGAGTAGTCACTCATAATAATGCGCGCCGAACCTCCGGAAGGCTGGGGTCAAATAGGAATCTTGATTACTCATTACGCACCGGTGTGGATAGTTAACTAGTGCACCATTCATGCGCAATGAGTAACCAAGTGCCCATCGATCCTCCAGCGCCCAGAGGCCGGCGCCCAACAAAACACATACACAAGACAATACATAACAAATATGCCACGAAACATAAAAGTCCTTCCATATCGTGACATAACCCCCGCGAAAGGGCACGGACTCCGGACGCGCCCAAGAAAAGGTAGAAACCCCTGAGAGCACCCCAAATCCCACCAGAACAGAGACGGGCAGGGCGGGAGGGCAGACCCCAATTCCCGTACAAAGGCCGAGAACCCACTGCCTCGGCAGCACCCCACTAGGGAAATAAGAGGGATCAGCCGGCGGGTCCGTTTCCTCAGCCGACACCGGTGGCTCCGTCGCAAACCCCGGTAGTCCCGACGTCGCATATCCAGTGGTGGCAACATGGCAGACCTCGGTAGGCCTACGCGGCATAACTCCGGGTGGCACAACCACCGGCTGCTGAGGGACCTCGGCTCCTTCTCCATGACAGCCAGCGTGGTGTGGCCTGGATCCCAGCTAGCTGGGCAGATGGAGACGTTTCTTGCAGCATCCCCGCTAGCTGGGCTGGTGGTGACAGGCTGGAGGACTTGACATCCGGGCTGATGGATCTAGCCCGGCCAGGAGGCGTCCTCCACGAACCCCCATTAGCACCCCCCCAAAAATCATTTGGTGAGAGCAATGGGATCCTCTCCTTGATGTTGTACCGGACTGCCATGGATGGTATAGACAGCCTGGAACCCTCCCTGTGATCTCCTCTTAGGCGCATTATTCTGTCACAGTTGGTGTTGTAGTGTGGAGAGAATCAGAGACCAGAGCAGGGAGGAGCGTTCATGATGTTTAATGAACAGGAGTGTAGACGACGCACTTTATTGGAACTGCTGAATACACGTACATTGGAACTGCACAACTTTAGATATATTTCCAAGTGCTCTAACGCGGCACTGACGCGACTAATATATACTTAGCATACGCTTGGTTCTGACAATGACACATGTACATATTGTACGACACATAACGAGGTGAAGGCTCAATCTAATATGCACATGCTTACGCTACACAAAACAGCTCCGCACAGACGATGTACAAACACTCTCTTCATCTCCTCCTCTCCTCTATAACAGGAGTAGTCACTCATAATAATGCGCGCCGAACCTCCGGAACGCTGGGGTCAAATAGGAATCTTGATTACTCATTACGCACCGGTGTGGATAGTTAACTAGTGCACCATTCATGCGCAATGAGTAACCAAGTGCCCATCGACCCTCCAGCGCCCAGAGGCCGGCGCCCAACAAAACACATACACGAGACAATACATAACAAATATGCCACGAAACATAAAAGTCCTTCCATATCGTGACAGTCAGGTGTTTGGATATAACAGATATAACTACACTACTCAAGTCACAGCATTCTTTGTGGCTTGTTGTGTTTTATGCAACATTTCCATGAATCATGGATGTGTTGATGACATTACTTAGGAAATATTAGAGGACTTCAGGAGACATGATGTTGAAATGCATGTGCTGTTAGCAGTTAACTTAAATGCCCAGAAATGCAGAACGGGAGAGGAAAGCTTATTTGACAAAAGAGTAATCTCGGTCTAATGTTAGACTACATTGCAAAAATATTACCATGCATTCATAACCTCGTGATTCAGTGAGAGTGAGTCCAAAACATTGGAAAGTAGGCTATGTCTTGTGACATTTCTTTATTTACATTTTGTAACAAGAAAAATCAATAGCAAATCGCCGTTATAATAGCAATCCGCCATGGAACAAGCGCGCCTGTTCCGACCTACCCATTTTAGATTTGCGTCGGTTGCAAGAATCATTTATCCTGCTGGTGAAATAGCAACAGCGCCCGGGACCCTCCCACAATGTCACTTGCGTTTCGCGTTTGATACTTGCGTTTCAGATCGTTAAAATAGGGCCCATAATGTGATGTTCTACTTTTGTGAACACATTTTTCAAAATATAAACTTATTTTTAATCAGATGTCACTCTGCACAGTGAAGCTCAAACATTCAACTGTATGAACAAAAACAAAACACACTTGAGTGGAAGGGGAATTTAAAAGGCAATGTGTGTGTTTGTGTTTGTTTGTTTGTTTGTTTGTTTGTTGATTCATCATCATCACTTGAGGATGGAGATAGGGAGATAAATGGAGGAGGGCTAGCTGTCTGTGGGTCAGTGTTCAGTCTTGGCCCATACGGTTAAATGTTTGGTCTCCTCAAGGGGTTAGCTGCTCACTATCTTGCCACTGGTTTCTCGCTCTCTCATGCAACAGGGGCACAGCTAATTAACTTACAGTATGTAATACTAAAAAGCACAAACCAGACAGGTGTACTGTAGCTTATTGGTTTTTAACTAGTAAGCTAGTAAATTGCTGTCAACGCAAGTTTAATGTTCCACTCGACCATTTGGTAGAGCACACAATGGCTCTTTTTGCAGCGAGGACATTAAAGGGTTAAGTGGTATAGAGATTGCTAATGTGTCGTCATCATGACATATTCCCGCAAAGCATTTTGGGAATCCGCCGCACAAACTTAAGGCGCCCATACTAACTGTCTTTATTCAA
Organism: Umbra pygmaea; assembly: GCA_016801145.1. NCBI lineage: Eukaryota > Metazoa > Chordata > Actinopteri > Esociformes > Umbridae > Umbra > Umbra pygmaea. Next base: position 30,616 of record JACXGM010004600.1, on the reverse strand, counting down.
CAGTCTTAATATCTTTTATTCATCAGGCTCATGCACCAATAGCTCGAACAGTGTTTTACTAGAAAGCACATTTAGTAAGACCAGTAAACGAGTCAAAGTTTCCACAATTTACTATTTAACTTATGCATGATGTGCTTGTCTTAGTAAGTTACGTTGGTTTGTTGAATTCTGAATGCATGCAAATAGATGAGGGAGCGAGGAGTGTTGTGCTTAAAACATTAGCATTCCTTTGAACGGACGACAGTTTTCTTCCCCACATTTACAATCTCCAGGTCCTGTACCCATCCACCTGTACAAAAAACCTGGGCCTGCCTGCAGCAGCGACTTGAAGTGACTGAAAACTTTGTGTGTGTATGGATTAACACCAGTGTTCGAATTATGATTTCATCTTTGTGGGGGTCTCATAGAAAAAGTACCTTAAGTAGGTGCGGCATGTGTAGATAAATAAATTGCCTAACATTGGACTTCATTCATTTGAGTTCAATGTTTATTAATACAGGAGTAGAGCAACAACAATAATTACAAACCCCCTCATATCACCCTGTTGCTATACTCTTAATATGATTTTGTTGTCCTCGTGGCAAAGAATGGGCTAAGTGGTTTGGTGTCCTTTGGTATTTAAATAACAATTGACTTTACAACAAGCAGCAACCGATGTATAACATGATAAAAAACACACCCATCGCGATATGCGCTCAGCAGTACCATAAACCTAATGCGTTCTTTTGGAAAACATGTTTCTTTTAGGCTGTTTATAAATGTCGTGATATATATTAGGAAAGAGTGAATTTTTTGTTAACTAAATAAGTGCTGATGATTTTTAGAGACCCCCACGGGTGTATTATTTTACTGCTTTCATGTGAGCTCACAAGTAATTCCAACCCTGAGTAGCACTTAATATCATGTAGTTGTATGTATGGGTGCTGGAAGTTGGGCAACAGCCAACATGTTGACGTCCCGCCAGCTCTAGTCGCTATGCTCGTAAGAATCCAGTCCTTTCATTCCCTTTATTTTATCGTCATATCTCATCTTTGCATTAGTGTGTAGTTTTAGGCAGTATGGTCCGAAAATCTTTGTTTTAGCCCACTGCATTTTGTAGGATTCTGTTTTTCATGCTAAGTTTTCATTATTTTCATGCCAGAACACTAGCCTGCTATGCCAGTCCATGTAAACATACCAGCCTAGGCCAAACATACCCCTAATTCTCTGCATTTTGATGACGTTGCCGCCCACTTGGTCACATGTCTTAGCAATCTCTATTGCTGCATTCAGGAAAATGGGGAAAGAAAATGTATTTGCCTACAATAAACAGTCAACGTAATTGACAGTTAACTACAGTAACGTTAAGGCTAGCTATACGTCTAACATTACCTCAGTTACTGTACACAAAAGTAAACTGCGAAGTAACCTTTACTATCACAATCACCTGTGCTGATTACTATGACCTAAATCACAAATATAGCTTGTCCAAACCTAATGTTACATCTCTCAGTTCTCTAAAAGCGCAGGTGTAGTCTCCCACTCGGAGGTTGGAACTTTCCCACCTCACAGTTGCTCATGCAACTTCCAGAACAGACAGGTTTCATTTAGTTAAGCACTTAACAAGTCAGCTTTATATCAATCCAATATCTAGCGAACTAGCTTGCTTACCGAAATGTATTCTTGTGGTTCAGTTGCGCTCCTGCTAGTGGCTTTGAATTATGCAGTGTGGGCCTGCTTCCAAAATCATCCGATAGCGATGTTGATTGGTCCATGGTTAAATCGTCATTCTGTGTGAACTATGCTGTTATTTAAATTTGTTTGAAAACACACTTTGCACAGCGCACACAAACCTACGGACAAAGAAACCGAATGCTGACCGTGAGATTTTGACAGTAGCAGAGGCATTAAGGCCATGTTGGCCGGAGGGCTTACAATAATTTCTCAGGGCATCACGGCCAAAGGGAGGGGCAACGACGGCCATGGCCGTATGGCCGCCGTGAAATTCCCACGCTGGGACAATGTATTTGTTACTGTTTTCAATTAAACATTGTAATTGATAATGTTAAATGTTTTTGCAATCATATACTCTTGTTTCTTTACACACAATACAATTGCATTTGGTTACAATTCACTAGCTTTGTAATGACTTCACAATGATTATTGAAATGAATTAAAACAAGCGCTGTTATTCTGAAAGGACAAATCAGAGTTTCTGTTGCCGACATAACATAATTTTGCCAGGCAAATGTGTTTGCCTCCCTGCTAGAACCGTGCCTGAACCAATGGGCCGCTGAGATACGAGTTAAATGGGCTGTCTGTCTGAAAAAAAAACCTAGCCTATATGATATTTTTGACTAAAGTGTTTTAGGCCAGCAGCCCAGTGTCAATTGAAAAATCAATGGGCCGTGGATCTAGGTTGGGACGGACAAAAAAAAGTTTTATTTTTTTTACATACGCGGTTCGGTCAGCCAAAAATGCGCGTCAGCCCACTGGGAAAGTGCCCAGTATACCAGATGGCCAGTCCGCCCCTGTGTGTATATGACAATTTCTGACAAATATGAAAGATTTAGTGAAAATAATCACTTTTCATAGATTTTTTGATCATCCATTATTCAATAACTGATTTTTTCCCCAAACCAAAGCGTAAACAACAAGATCAGCAGGTAATAGAATGGTATGCATCAAGACTGATGTGTCTGTGACCATTTTTAACAAAATGATTGAAGATGTAGTGAAAATAATCACTTTAATTTATTTTTTACAGCCATATAGGCCGAGTACAGCCATGAAAGAAGTCCTACAGTACGATGTCTAGAGTTAACAGCAGCCTCTCCACCCAACGTTTCAGCCCCCTCTACGCCTCTTGCGGGCCAGAGTTGTCCTCCCGATTCCACAGAAGAGGTCTGTCTAGCCCTGCCTGAACGGTACAATGGACATCCAACAAGGTGCCGGAGTTTCCTACTGCAGTGTGAGTCATTCTTTGCTCATCGTCCTGGACCAGCTATCTCTGACAGAGCTAAGGTGGCTATGATTATTCTGTATTATCGGGGGGTGCGCTAGAGTGGGCTACGGCAATGTGGGAGAGACAGGGTCATGAAGTGGACTCCTATAGGGATTTTATTACCCTGTTACGTACATTGTTTGACCATCAACCAGAAGGAAATGAGGATGGAGAGCAAGTTCTACAAATAAAACAAGGATCATGAACAGCCGCTGAATATGCCCTGGCGTTTAGGACTACAGTCACTCGTAGCAATTGGAACGAGTCAGCCCTAATAACTGTGTATCATAATGGATTACGTGAGGAGGTCCAGGAGGGGTTGGCCTGCAGAGACAACAATCTCTCCTTGGACCAGTTCATGACGATGTCGGTCTGTTTAGATGGCCTAATACGGACACGTAAACACCGGAACCGCAGACCTCCTAGTAGTCCTAGTACTCTACATACAACTACTGTTGTCCGCCTACCGGACAAACAACGGAGAGAGTGAAGAAGCACAATTACACCTCTGACTCTCAGGTAGGAGTGATGCATACTATGGATAATATCTCATGTAATCCATTTATGTGTATTTGTCTGAATATTCAAGACTGACCCCTATTTTTTCACTAGTGGATTCAGGTGCTGCAGGGTGTTTTATTAAGGAACGAGTGGTTAATGAGTATAATATTCCTATCAATGTCTTGTGTAACCCCATCTCAGTATGGACACTGGACAGTAGGTCACTGTGTACAGGAACTATCACGCAAATTACAGAACCAGTGAGTCTAATAATCGATTCCATACACCAGGACATGTTTATTTTTTTGATCTTCCCACTTCGTCTCATCCAGTGGTGCTGGGGTTGCCGTGGCTGTCCAAACATGACCCTATTGTGTGCTGGTTGGAGCGTAACATTCTACAATCTCTCAGAATGTCAAAAGAGCTGCTTGTCTGTGAGGATGGGGGCTATGTAGGTGGAGAGTCTGGCAGGGTCTTTACCGATTTCCATACCCCAGGAGTACAAAGACCTTGAGGTAGCGTTTTCCATTGTTACGGTTACGCCTCACCGTTCTTGGGATTGCACTATCAATTTATTACCAGGTGCAACCTTACGCAAAGGACAGATATACCCACTATCTGTCATGGAAATGGAGGCTGGGGTTCATCAGACTATCCTCCTCACCAGTGTCCTCCAGTTTCTATTTTGTGAAGAAGAAGGACGGAGGCCTCCGTCCGTGTATCGACTACCGGACTCTCAATGCAGCTACAGTAAGGTACAGATATCCTTTACCACTCATCTCTACCCCTGTTGAACAACTACATGGGGCCAGGGTGTTCACCAAACTTGAGCTGCGCAGCACCTGTAACCTGGTTCGAGTGAGAGAGGGAGACGAGTGGAAAACAGCATTTAGTACCACCACTGGTCACTTTGAATATTTAGTGATGCCTTATGGCTTGACCAATGCTCCCGCTGTTTTCAAGCGTTCATCAATTAAGTTATGAGGGACATGTTTGGAAAAGGAGTATATTACATTGTCTCATACAACATCAATTATATGTCAAAGCTGAGAAATGCGTCTTTCACCAGGAGGAGGTATCTTTCCTAGGCTACAAGATCTCCACTGATGGCATATTGATGGAACAAAATAAGGTTGACAGAGGTGTCAGAAGTACAAGTAAAAGTACTTTTTCTGGGTGCAGCTGAGTTCACAAGTTTTGGGAAGTTACCGGTCATTGAGACCAAAATGACCGGTAAAGACAGTTCATAACTAATCAGTGACCTATTTAAAGTAATACAAAGCGTAAAACAAAGATTAATTGTGGTGAATAAGTAGTAACAAACACCCATTACCTGGTCATTTGGGTTTTAGTTTAAGAATTCTCAAAACGAGTGAACTCAGCAAAGTACTTTTACTTTTACTTTTGACACCTCTGAGTGGAGGCGATACAGTCCTGGCCGATACCTTACTCTGTGAAAGTGCTCCAATGATTCCTGCGAGGTGGTCCCAGGCGACTTTCCTGGACCGCAGAGGCTAAGGGGGCATTTCAACATTTTAAGGAACGATTCACCACTGCTCCTATCCTGAAACATCCAGACCCGGATTTGCCTTTTGTGGTGGAGGTGGATGCATCAGAGGTTGGAGTGGGTGCTGTCCTTTCACAACGTCAAGGTATTCCCCTTGTGCCTTTTATTCCAGGAAGCTGTCGCCCGCGGAGAGTAGTCAAAGTCAAGTCAAAGTGGTTTATTTATCATAATTATGTAATTATGACAATGGTGACCAGGAACTTTTGGCGGTTAACATGGCTTTGGAGGAGTGGAGACATGTCTGAGGGATGCACCACAGTTCTGGTTGTCGTTGACCGGTTTTCTAAGTCATGTTTACTTCTTCCTTTCTCTGGTCTTCCCACTGACACTATGGCATGGCCGAAGACATTGTGTCGAATCAAGGTCCGCAATTCACCTCCCGGTTCTTCTGTTTGATCAGCAGCCTCGCACTTACGCCACTGAAAGGTCCAAGATCGCCTTCCTGATCAATATACTTGGTTAAGAGTCCCTGAGATTGGTGGCCGCCATCTGGGAGACGCTCAAGGTAGGAGCTGAGTCCTACGCTGTTTTCACCGCCGACATGAGAAGGGTATTTGATCATTTCACAATGGGTAAGCAGACTTCCAAACGATTATTAAAAATGAAGCAAGGTACTCACAGTGTAGCGGAATACGCCATATCTTTCTGCACTCTTGCTGTAGAGAGTGGCTTGAACACTGACTCTCTGCTGGCTACTTTCCAGACCGGATTAACAGACGCCATCAAGGACGAATTGGTGTCTTACCCAGAACCAGATTCCTTAGATTACCTCATAACCTTGTCAATGCGGGTAGACAACTGTATGAGTGAATGCAGGAGGGAGAGACGCCAAGGGGAGAGTAGGCCACCGCCATCTACCTGTCCACGCAGAGGCGACCAGGGCACTGTGAGTACCTACCATATGACTCCTTCCCCTAATTCCAACGTCGGACCAAAACCCATGTAGCTAGGCCGGTCTCGCCTGTCTGAGGCAGAGAGGAGATGGCGCATGGATTCCAAGTGCTGTTTATATTGTGGGGAACCCGGGCACTACATCTCCTCATGCCCCGTCAGACCTGGAATCAACCGGGCTTGCCGGGTTTAAATTTTGCTGACAAGAGGCATAGGCGCTAGGACGATCCGCTCATTTCCCATTTCACTACCAAGACCCAACCCGTTTGTTTACAGTTGTAATCACTTTGAAGACATCGCCTTTCTGGTCATTTTGTCACCCCAAATCCCTATCGTACTAGGACACATGTGGCTTGTTAAGCACAATCCCATTATCGACTGAGCTGCAGGTCGAGTTACCAAGTGGAGTCACAATAAATACCATCTGCCATTTATAAACTCTGCTTTTGATTCTCTTCAGGGATCTACCATGTTCACTAAACTGGATCTCAGAAATGCCTACCATGTCATTCGGATGAAGGAGGGTGATGATTGGCTCACAGGTTTCAACACCACTTTGGGTCATTTTGAGTACATTGTCATGCCGTTTGGGTTGACCAATGTCCCTGTCGTTTTTCAGCACTTCATAAATTTTTGTTTACCTGGATGACATCCTAATTTTTTCACCAGACCTTGCCGCCCATGTCTAGGATGTCAGACAGGTGTTGTTGCACCTCCTGGATAACAGGCTGTTTGTTAAGGCAGATAAGTGCAGATAAGTCACACAGTGTTAATTTTTTTATTCCGTGTACATTTCCGGACTTGACACTGCGTCTTCTTCCCGGGAATGAGCTGCTCTGGCTGGGTAAGGGGAAGAACTGAGTGTGCTGCCTGTTTTGCTGCCTCTTTTGCGGCTGTCTTTTCCGTCATGAAGTCAGCATGAAGCTCACATGCCAGTTCCATGATGAAGTCTCTCCTGCTGATTCTCTGGTCCAGACATTGCTTGTAGAGTATATGCACATTGATAGCAGCCATGTCTAGCAGGTTGTAGAACACCACTACTGGCCAGCGATGACTTCCTCCTTTTATCGAGTATAGTCCTACCATCTGGTCGAGTGTATCTACAACAACCTATTGAATAAAAATATAGACATGGTTAGTGTTATATACACCAAAATATAACCAAAAAGTATGATAATAATAGGAGATATGACACATTGTAGATAAAGATTAAAGGTTATTGTACAGACATACCTTTGAGTGATTGTAATGTGTCACTGTCTATGGTTATCTCTTGGGTCCATGCATCATACTGAGGAGGCAAACATTCTTTTTCTTCTTACATCTGTATACTGTGAGCGTAGCTTTCCCACTCTCCAACACTTTTGTGGAGTAGAATTTGGCTGGTGTGTTATTTGCGCACAGGAAGTTAGCTCATCTTTCTATTTCTTCATGGTTCCCAAAAGGCTTTTATTTTCTTTTCCATCAACTTGTCTGCCAGGAAAAGTGATGTGAAGAAGTTGTCAGTTGTCACACTTCCGCCTTTGCCCATAAAAGGCTTGACGAGTCTCAAAAGCACAGTCTCTGATAGTCGCTCACCTGCTGGCCTGGTTTCATCTTTCCCCAGGTATGGATAACCATTGAGCATGCACTTTGTGTCCACATCAGTAGTCAACCAAATTTGATCCCAAACTTGTCTGATTTGTTTGCCATGTACTAAGTAAAACGGCACTGAACTTTTGTTGGGAACAGTGAAATAATCTGTGAAAATTCAGAAACACTATTATTCTTCATTACACTGAAAACAAAACAATTTCAACTCACACAGTTTTGGCCATGTGTAGCCTATAGTCATGGCCCCTCTTCCACCCCCCTCACCCCCTCTATCCGCAGTGTTGTACAAACTGATTGTGGCAGGCTATATTAGGCTAGTGCTGAGCAACAAAAACCCTACACAGGAATGTTTCTAATTGCATTGACATTCAAATTAAGCGGACAAACGGTTTGAAGGAACACTCACAGCAAAACATTTTGTATATACTTGTCATTTCTGGTGGTTTTAAAACATAGCCAGACACAGTTTGTTTTATGTCTGGCTTGTTCAAATTATCTGTTCAAATAAATAGGATTTTCCTAAGATAATGCAAACTCCTCTTGTAATGAATCTACTTGTACTTTCATATATTTTTTTTTCATGTGTTATGTTTTCCCCCATACTACAGTTATGCTCAAAAAATGTCAATGACTGCTTTTTTCAATTCATTATTGTTTGCCCCATTTTGTTCCCAGTGTTTTTCAACCATAAATTTTATTTAGCCTTTATAGAATTGTATAGAATGAAAATCCACCACATTTATTTAATTCAGAGATTAACCAGTTATACTTTTCTTTCTGTTGTATTTCGTCGATGTAGAAGGAAAAAACGATTTTCAACTAACTTATGCAGATCATATGTGGCAAATTAGAATGTGGGCTTTTTTCAACTAACATATTCAGACCAAATATGTTTTGGGCTCTGCATTATGGTTCTATGGCGCACCCACTGTTTTATATTTTTGTGTGGATTTTAGAATTGTTCTATGTAGTTCTATACTTATTGAATTATCTGCTTGCCTGAAAAAAACTTTTTTATTATGTAAAAAAATATGTTCCCCTGCTTGAGCCCATTTTTTTTGTAGCCCCTCCTTCACCCCCTCACACCCCCTCTTGTAACGATTCCCAGTTCTTCTTCCCAGAAAACGGCCACTTCCTTGGTTTATGTTGCTCAGAACTACAATTCCCATTCCCCAGTTCTACTTCCTGTGGACTACAGCTTCCTTAGTCATGCCTCCTCAGAACTACATTCCCCATACCCGGACTCAATTATCCTAATTCACCACACCTGCTCACTCCATTCAGTATTTAGTCACACACCTCTCCTTGCCTCTTTGCGAGGTATTGTGAGTATATGTTTTTTTCCATTCTGAGCATTCCTGTTATATATTGTTATTCCGGTTTTGACCTGTTGCTTTGTTTAATGATAGTTCTGCCTTGGATGTTACTTTGTACTTTTGCCTGGAACTGCTATTGATATGCTGGCCTGACCCCTGCTTTGTTGTATGATTCTGTCTTGGAAAAATCCTATGTGCCTCTGTTTTTGGACCTCTTCCTTCTGTTTATAATAAACAGTGTTGTTTTTCTTAATACCTTGGAGTATTCATTACACGTGTAATATACTATCCGACATGTAGAATGTGAATACTTCAGGATTATGGTAGCATATTAAACAATAAATGTGTTTTTTTTTTAGTTCTTCCCATCAACAAAGGACAAAGCTAAATTGCGTATGTGTGACAGAGACTGAGATAACATGGTCTGAAAATTGATATATTACACTGAAAACGAAATTTCACCTCACACAGTTGTCTTTTTGTTTACTAATTGGAGATACGAGAAATTGTTTCATTATTTTGTTCTCCCAAACAATACAGCAAAAAAGGTGACAGATAAAAATATTGTTAATTACTTCTATATTATTAAGCATTGTGTTATGTGGCATTATGTAAAACATGTTTTATTTTGTGGATGTAGAATGTAAAAAAAGATTTCAACTAACATATGCAGATCACATTTGTTGTAATTAGAAGTAGTCTGTAGTGCGGCTAAAACTCTGTGAGAGCAAGAACAATTTTATTCATGTATTTTTCCCTGTGTTTCTTGGATGTATTCAAATGGGATTGTGTAAAACCTTGTTTTTCCAACCAATATTCTCTCCCAAACTTGTCTGATTTGTTTGCCAAGTACTGAGTAAAATGGCAACAAGCTTTTGTTGGGAACAGTTGCTCATCAATAGTTATGTTATGTCCTGGTTTGTAACAAGCAATGCAGTTTTTCACACAACTTTTCCAAGTGTCTGAGACTGCAGCAAACTTGTCAGTTTCCAAGCTATGCATTCTTGTATGCTTATCATCAAAATTAACGTAGGCCTATCGCATAATCTCTCTGTCAACTCCATTTCGATCATACAAAAATTACTCCACATCCATTTTCTTCCCTTCATACGAACCATGAACATACAAAAGTGCAAGGAATGCTTTGAATATACTTGTCATAGCCTATGTTCATGGCCCTTCCACCCCCTCACCCCCTCTGTCCGCGGTGTTGTACGAACTGATCGTATTTTGTTAGTTAGTGTAATATATCCGACAGCAAATACATAACTGTGTAATCCAATATAAAATCACAAACAACCTAAATAATTTATAAAAGTACATGCGTACACTAAAAATCTATGTTCGTATAGCCTATAGTTCCGTACTATGTCTGAGCTGGTGAAGAACAATACATCCTTGCTCACCTGAATATTTCTGTACATTCATATAGCAGAAGCAGCAATTCTCAGGCAGATTTCAAATGGTTTCATCTGATCCTCCCTAAACTGTAACAGTTTATAATATTTACTTGTAAATTCAATCCCAAATGTTATTTCATTTCGTGTTTTGTTAGTGTAATATAGACCTATCTGACATGTAGAATTACATGAGTAAATGCGGCAACATTTGGGCAATTGTGATTTTAAAACTTCAGGATTATGGTAGCATAGTAAACAATTAATAGCCTACGTATAATACAAATGTTATTGAATTACTTATTTTGCTACAACATGTATATAGCCTAGGCAAAATGTTGAATTATGAGAAGCAGCATTTTGTAGTTGTAAAATAATCTGCGACAATTCTAAAACACATTATAGCCAGTCACTTTAATTATTACATTATATTGCAAAGACTAAAGTAAAAAAATATTTTAGGACATGATATACATTATTTAGTTAATTCTCTGGCAGGGCTAAATATCTTTTGTTTGAGGTTATTTGCCATTCAACCATTGACAGCATTCAATCAGTGAGAGGTGCTTAGCTATGGCGTTAGATCAACGCCAAATGTCGTGTGCGTCTCGCACAAGCAATCTCTATTATGTTGTGAGGAGAATCCTTGTGTTGCGAGGACATCCGCTATATTGCGCATGCACAGCAAAAGTGTTGTGTGGAAATTGCAAATAAGACGTTGCATGTATAACTTTGCGCAATCAAAAAAAATGTTGCAAACAGTAAAAACTGCGAAAGGATACATTTTTCACACACTAAAAGTATTCATCAAATGCAAGACTCTGTATGTTTCTGTGATCCCACAAACTGACCATTACCCAGACGTGAATATCTACTCTCATGCAAGTTTCGATTCCACTCGCAATGTCAGCTTCAGTCTCTCAGAATTTTATATATTTTTGATACATGTAAACATTAGTTCAAACATTTATCCAATGAAACAGCCTGGATTATCCCATTGAATGCAATTGGTTGAGGTTTTTGAGCAATCGTGGTTTGCCTCTTGTTAAATGTCCTCTGATTGACAACATTTCCCACCTCGACTGCCATGAAATATCATCGTTAGGATGTGCTCCCTACTTGATATCTGATGCGTTCTTCTTCCAGCCTCTGTCCACTGCTACCGAACTTCTAATCCTGGCATTCAATGACATACCCGTAATTCCTCAAATAAAAACCGGTAGTCAATTTAACGCCGGGCCTCTGATAGTGGCCGGGGGCCTGGTCAACACAGACAAATAAAGGCCGGTCTTAAATAAAGGCTGGGGGAATATTACGTGTGGATAATCTCCTATAGGTGCCTTTCATATAATGTGCATTCCAGTTAAGCGTAATACATTTCTATCACTTTAATAGATTCAACAATATATTCATGCTATTTTCGGATTACGGTACTTCTGCTCCTGCGAGCTGCCGCACCGTAGGTTTTTGTTCCAAACCTAATTTACCACAAGTTACGCTACTCACTACCAGGTTGAAATGCTAACTCAGCGTTAGTCGCAACTCGGGTTGGACGGAACATTTACGGAATGCCAGCTCGCGGGAGCAGGAAATAGTATCGCTATTATAATTGTCCTACTGGTATTCCAGTCAATGCGGCTGTAAGTTTTACTCAGCTTGGTGTTGTTTGTATTAACGTAGAGGTAGATGGCAGTAACTAAATTGGAAATAACATGGCTCCCATTCAGTGCAAGGGATTGAATCTTCATTTTTTTTCAACTACGTATTGGATTTGTAAACGGTTAAAAGAAGTGTTGACATTGCCTTTTATTGCTGCATTACGTTGTTATCGCAAACTGGAACAAGGATTTACATAAGAATATAGCCAATTATACTTATCAAACAGAGGGAATCAGAAATAAAGGCCTGCCTCTAACAAAAGCCTGCTTCAAATAAAAGCCGGTTGCCTTCTGCAGTAGAGGTAAATACAGGCCCCAGTCTTTATTTGAGGAATTACGGTATATATATATATATACACCTTATACATAATCCGTCACCATACACTGGTGAAAGCCTCAAAGCGTACAAGAGTACCGAGGCATATCAGTGTTTTGTTGCGTGCTGGGTCCTTGACTCGAAAATATGGCACATTCACAAGAAGATGTTTCTTGTGAAAGGAAAAGTAAGTGTTCTTTTAACCCAACTTTGTAAACAGCTGCTAGCAGCTAGCCTAACCACTCAAGGCTATCTAGATTAACTTCTAGCTGTTTTCTAGCATATGTCAGCAAAAGGGGTAAATGCATTGATTGACAAATTATTTGACTAGACTAATTGGTCTGCTGTCTTCTCTTGGTAAATGGACTGCATTTATATAGCGCTTTTTCTGACCAACAATGGCCACCAAAGCGCTTTACATTGCCTCACACTCACCCATTCATTCACACATTCATACACCAACGGCGGTGTCAGCAAAGCGCCAGCCAGCTCGTTGGGAGCAGCTGGGGTTAGGTGTCTTGCTCATGGACACCTCGACACTGGGTCAGGAGGACTTAGCCACTGCCGCCCCAAAGGTGAACCACTCTCAACCATGGGTCTTGGTCCATGATGATGGGACAATTTTAGTGGCCCACTGCACCTGGAAAGTGGGACTGGGCAAAGCATGCTCCCATGCAGCTGCCCTCATGTATGCTGTCTTAGCAGCAGTAAATCAAAAAGATGGACTGTCCAGTACAGAGATGCCCTGTGCCTGGGTTCTTCCAAGCAAAACTGGCAAGGTGCAGTACGAGGAAATCTGCAACATCGCATTCATGCAGAAGAACAATGTAAAATACTCACCACTACCCAGCATTCCTGTCCCTACAGAAGAGGAGTATATGGAGTTCTACCAAAAGCTGTATGAATGTGATGTTCAGGAAGAAAGTACTAAGGGAACTGCAATCTTGTCTGTGATCGAGGGCAACTCTCACAGATACAAACCAAAAACCCTTTAACTGAATTTGCCAGAACCACTTTCTAATTTATATTCAAAGGCAACGTTGCATGCTGAGTTCTCATCCTTGCTAGTAGAGAGTAAAAGCATCTTTGAAAATCTTCAGAGAACAGAGCAAGAGGTATATACTGACAAATTGTAAGTCTTGTACTAATTTATATTTTGTGAGCTTTAACGATCATTAACCAACATTTGTATTAGCTTTTAATGTTTACATTTATAGCTTTATTTTGTTGAAATAGCATTACATTTTTCAACTTTCAGTCCTTATCAGTAGAAGAGTGCAGTCTGCCAGTTAAGGTTTGGTTTGAGCAAATAACAGGCAGAGTAATAGCGTCAGTCTTCCGTGAAGCAGGCAGGTCAGACAGTGCTGCATCCTTGATTAAGAGGATTTGCTATACCCGCTCTGTAGACACCTGACAAGACCAGGTATAGCAAGACCGGGGATTTGCTATACCCGGTCTTGTCAGGTGTCTACAGAGGCAATGAGGTAATGATAGAAATTTACAAAGAATGACTACATATTAAAGTTTGCTGCCCCAGGCTGTTTTTCATTCCATTTGTTATAGCCATAGTTCAAAGGAACAATGATATTCTTACAATCACACTTAATAGACATTAATGATACAAGCTGAGAATATGATCCCAATCCTAAATATACAACTTTTCCATGTTTGTCAAAAGAGCCTGCCATTACATGAACATTATGGTGTATGCACTCCATTGAAAACAATTAATTCATTAATACATTGGATTTGTAGTGGTATACTGTAGTTTGCTAATGAAGTATGAGGAGTCTGTCTAAACGCCACCCTATTCTCGATTTTTCTAGATGGGAAAATGTGAGTGAGCCAACAGCAAGGACACAGTACATCATAGCATTGCAAAATCATCACAACGATTTTGAAGTGCAGACAACAGGCCTAATCATCAACACATTACTGCCATGGATCGGTGCATCGCCGGAGGGAATTATTACCTGTGCTTGCCACTGTAGAGGTGCATGAGATAAAATGCCCTTTTACTTTTAAAGATCAGTCTATCATGAACAGCTGCAATGCTGACCCAAACTTCTGTCTAATGGCAAAGGACAATGTGATACCGCTAAAGCCAAATCACAAATATATGGCACAAATCCAGGTACAAATGCGCATTGCTGAGGTCCAGTATGGTGACTTTGTAGTGTGGAGTCCCACTGAAATGTTCATTTAGCGCTTTCGTTTTGATGAAGTGTTCTTCAATGAGACATACAATAGAGTAGAACAATTTATTAAAACTAGGATTTTGTCAAAACGTCTTGGGAAATATTACACAGTACCACGTCCAGTGGTTTCCTCAACCTCAGAGCATCAGCCCCAGTCAGGGTGCTATTGTGGTGAACCAGCTGGAGAGGCAGAGAATGTCGTAATCTGTGCATCTAAACAATGCAAAAGAGGGCACTTTCAAAGGTCATGCTTGCAGTTGACTAGAGTTCCAAAAGTGTGGAAATGTTATGAATGCAGGAAAATCCAGAATAAATTAAACACTTTATTACACTGAACAAAAATCTAAATGCAAACCTTTTGTTTTTGCCCACATTTATCATGAGCTGAACTAGGGCTGAATGATGTTGTGTTTAAGCATTGACATCGCGATGTGCGCATGTGCGATAGTCACATCGTTGGAACATGCGATGTGAAGAAGGGTAGCACTGGTAGCACCATACACACAGTTTACACAAGTTTGTTGTATGGTTTGTTGCTGGGGTGACATGCATGCTCCGCATGCCTGCATAGTGATTGGTTTCCTATGATTGGTTCGTTATGCCACTGCTCACAGCCAACATTCTCTGTCACTGGCAGTCCTGTTCTAGCGAAAGATGAGCGACGAAGTGGATACGCAATACGAAGGAAAAAAAGGATGGTTTCGTACCAAAAAGAAAGTCAAAATCTTTGGGACTATTTCAGCTACAAAAAGTAGGATGGTGACCAAAAACAGGTACTTTGTCTGGAGTGTTATAAAGTTATGGCCACAACACAAGGAAAAACCACCCATTTGTTTGATCACTTAAAACGGCACTGGAAAGCTCTTTACCACAAATACAAAATAAAATCTCGATGTCAATCAAAACAAAACATTATTTGCGATGCCTTTGCCAGTGTGACTCCTTACCAGAAAGCCTGTCAACGACAGAAAGAAATAACAAACGCAATAACGATTCATATCGTAAAGATATGTTGCCATTATTCACCGTCACATTTACTTAGCCATGATGATGACCAACGCTGTTTTACTTTGGCACTTGGCAAAGTTGAATTAAAAACTAAATATTGTGAACCAAAATGCTTAAGTTATTTGATAAAAAATATTTATTTTCAGTTATAAACCAATCAGGGGGTAAAGCTGCTGTTTTATAAAAATATGTGTACTGCTTTTCTGTTTACAGAGATCTGTTCTAATTTTGTAATAAAATATTAAGTGACCTTTTTGTCACTTGTAATGAAGCTTGTTTATCAGTGAAATTATTAGTATCATGGAATGGTAATTATTGACTGTAGCCTACATTGATGGCTTGCAATATCGCAATATATATAGTTGGGAAACCAAACATCGCAATGTAATTTTTTTCCAATATCGTGCAGCCCTAAGCTGAACTCAAAGATCTAAGAATTTCTATGTACACATAATGCCTATTTCTATCAAATATTGTTCACAAATCTGTCTAAATCTGTGTATTGAGCACTTCTTTTTTGCCAAGATATTCCTTCCACCTTACAGGTGTGGCTATCACTGCGTGGGAGTTGTTTCACTTCCTCAAAACCTGTGACATTTGTGGCATTGTGCTGTGTGGCCTTTAATTCTGGTCAGCCTAAGGCACACCTTTGCAATAATCACACTGTCTAATCAGCATATTGATATGCCACACCTGTGAGGCAAGTGTTTGCAGTTGGTGTCCAGTCTGCCCTCTTGATGGCTGCAAGCCACTGATTACTTATTTTTTTGTCGCTTATTTTTTAGGTAGTTTGTAAAATGATATATTGGGGTCTCGTTTTTGTTGTTGCAACCCACCGCACAACATATTGAAGGCATTCTTCCGTGACTGACTTACCGATCTTGCTGAATCAGGTACTCAACATGTTTAGTTTAATTGGTATATATATTTTGGGACCGTTTGACTAGGACACACTTTAGCGGGACAGGTGAATAAGGAGACAGAGGCAACAGAGTGTAATCCAAAACTATATTTCTATTATGGGGATTCTTTTGTTTTCTCCCTTGTTTTCTTTTTCTCATCACATGAACAGGTTCCAAAACGATAATGGTAGCATAGGGGAGGCGACTCACCCTAAACCGTTATCTTATAAACTAAACAAAAACAGAAAGGAGAAATTTAACCTCCTATACAGTGAGGCTGGAGCTAAACATAATATCATATTAGAATGGTAACTTTTTACTATTATCCAGCAACAAAATTGCTCCTAAAGCTGCTCTAATCTCTCCTTATCCAGGGGCTATTTTAGAGGAGAGGGAGGGTGGCTTCTACCCTTCACCTTTCGTTACTATAATTCTTTGACTTGTTAGTCGGTGTAGATTGGGGTTTGCCATCCTTTTCCTTTATTGAATCTCTTGTTCTTCACCACCACTCCTCTCATACCTCGCCTCTTGGAGAGACTTGTCCTCCGATTCCCCACCTTAAATAGAGAAATCACTTTGGTTAGAGCGCACAGGTGTCATTGATTACTTTCCCCATTCCCATTTCTTTCCACTAGAGGTCTCTTTTGTCTCCTCCTTTCACTATATCCCTCCTTGCCTCACACTTGTTTAGTTTCAGTTATTCAGTTTATGTTTGGTTTAATGCATATCTTTAGTTAGTATCATATGTATATTTATGTATTTTGGGGGTTCAGTGCATTGCATGCAAATTTGTGTTTCTTTAAGTTCTATGACCTGTCCCTTTAGTGTTTTGTTAGTACACACCTCTCACTAGTGTGAGTTGTAAATATGATAGGGTTTCGATTAGGAGGCTTCTATCTGGTAGATCGGGTTGATTGGTGATTGCGGACAGCCGGGTTATATTGGTTAGGTTACCATATATATGCAGCTCAGACCAGAGAGAGGCGTTGATCATTGTTTCATGTTACCAGTGAGTGTATGTATTCCTTCAAGCCTGTCCAGGAGCAACATAGCCTTTTGTGAAAAGTGAGTCCCGCTATCGCAGTCTCTATGTACCGTATATATGTTTGTGTTTAGCTACAGCGTTTTGTGCTGCTGTTAAGAGCACATAGGCTTTATGCAAGTACAGGTTTGTACATCTCGGTAGCCATGTACCCTGCAAATCATTTGTGTGCCCTGGATGGGCGACTATCTTTTTTATTAAATAATGGTCATCAACTACCACCATTCCTGCCGTGATCTCCTTCTCTCTACACCACACCACCACTGTGAAATCGTGACAGTAATGCAATATGGCCTAAACTGGTGGTTATTTTTGGTTTGTTCCCTTGCCAACAATAGTTTAAAACTCAAAATAACAAGGAGATTCTCATGAAAATAATGTCTTGAAAGTTTTTTTGAATGATGTGTTGATGAGAAATGCTTTAAATACTGCATATTCATATACACTGCTCAAAAAAATAAAGAACACATCCTAGATCTGAATGAATGAACTAATTGTATGAAATACTTTCGTCTTTACATAGTTTACATGTGCTGACAACAAAATCACAGAAACATAATAAATGGAAATCAATTTTATCAACCCATGGAGGTCTTGCCTCCACGTGCCCGTATGACCTCCCTACAATGCCTGGGCATGCTCCTGATGAGGTGGCGGATGGTCTCCTGAGGGACTCCCAGACCTGGACTCTTGGACAGTCTGTGGTGCAATGTGGCTTTGGTGGATGGAGCGAGATATGATGTCCCAGATGTTCTCAATCGGATTCAAGTCTGGGGAACGGGCGGGCCAGTGCATAGCATCAATGCCTTCCTCTTGCAGGAACTGCTGACACACTCCAGCATGTTAATTATCAGGCAAAATATTTGATTGCTTTAAAGCAGGGGTATTCATCTCTAACCCTACGGGGTCTGGAGCCTGCTGGTTTTCTGTTCTACCTCAACATTAATTGGACTTACCTGGTGTCCCAGGTCTAAATCAGTCTCAGATAGGAGGGTTGCAATGAAAACATGGGAGTGGATCTGGCTTCGAGGTCCAGAGTTGAATACCCTGACTTCACCCAAAAATGATGTATTTGACTTCATTCTACAAATCTTTGGGTTTCCACCTATGTCAAGCGAGTTTGTGAACTACACTATCACTACCATTGTATCTCTAATGTAAACATGCGCTTGATGTACAAGTTTGACTTTTGAGCTCACGTCTTGCTCTTCTGTTTTTATGTTAGTAAATTCTTAAAAAGAACAGTTGGAACATACTTAACACTTGTCCTAAACCATGTTAAACTTATTAACCCTTAAAAAAGGACAAGAAAAAAAGAAGAATAAAAGCCAGTACCACCACTTACAAAGATTGGTCGACGAAGGCAGGGGAACTGACAAAGAATTGTACTTCGCCCTGTTGTTTTGTTCTTTTGAGCCTCTGCCTTATGAGGTCCAAATTTGGTCTCAGCTTTCTATACTCCATCTGCATGCATTTAACATGTTGGGCAATGCTGTGTTCATCTTCCCCATCATCCTCAACATTGTCTGAAGCCTTGGAGAAAAAAGTAGATGCAAATATGGCTGCACAATATTAACAACAAAATCACAAATACACATTTTGCAATATGAATATTACTGATATAACCAGTTTTATTAAATGATCATGAATCGAGAAATCAAATTTACTTGAATTTTGAGAAAAGCATTTAATTAATGCTTTAGGCATTTACCGGTATCTTGGTTTTATGCTGCACACAGGCTCTTCATCATTTTTGAAAGCTCGTTTACAGCCAGCAATGGAAGATGAGTGCTTCTCTTTCATTATGGCAACTTCATCTAAATGCACCAAAGGTTTTCTTTCCATTTTGAACTTATTCCGCAGGGATTAAAGTAAAGCATCCTACAAGAAAACACAAACCAATAATGACAACTATTTTTATTCAATGGGAGAAAAGTTGCCATACCTACATCAGCTGTTATTGTAGCAATATAACAATTAATGTTACTTTTTGAAACACATGTATTCTAGACATCTTCATACCAAGATAATTACTATTTTATGTGAATTAACTTACACATGTAAGCATACTTCAACTATTTGCCACACACTGGAGATGATAGTTGTGAGTCTCTGGTGTCCGTAGGTCACAATCATCCTCTTTCGTTCTAAGAGAAAGGTCTTTATATTGGCCTAAGCAATCCCTGCATACCCGTCCACTACTGAATAAACAGCTAAAGCCTGCAAGAGCATGGGCTGAGAGATTATCATCAGACACTGTAACAAGCGCACCTCGGACAGAACGCTCTTTTCCTTTCCACACCAGTTTCATACCAATTCATTTCCAATTTCTTCAGATCCGAAATGAGTTGTTCAACAATTTATTTTACTCAAGTATTGTATTTCACAAGCAACAGGAGAAGAATGTGCTTCAAACTGGCTCTATACTGTTTCCTAGAGTGAAGTAAATGTAGAGACTTTGTGTAGCAGTCTTCTAGATCCAATTTGATTTACAACCTTAAAGGAGTGTTCCACAGTAAATCAGTTTCATAGTATACCATTTACAAACGTTACCATAGATGATTTATGGCATATACACGTCTGTTCTTTTTCAATATATCAGAGAAAAGCCGATAGTATATTTCAGTTCCTTTCGCATCCACTGGGGTGCTTCTGTATCCATTTAAACTTGAGCTACCACAACTCCCAGAATTCTAAGCAAATTTAGTGCCTGTCCCCATTTGAACACACCGATACAGAACATGGGCAATTCAACAGCACATGTCTGTACAGCTTGACGCTAGAAAGTTATATATATTTGTTTGTTGAAATTGTAGTCTAATTTCTATTCATCATGTCCGTTTGGTGTTCTGTACCTGGTTGCAGAAATTACAAGCAAGCCCAAAAATAAGGAGTAATCTTTCACACTTTACAATATAAAAGGTTAGGGTATGCAGTCGGCATTTTAGGTAAGAATATTACAAAAGGGATCTACGTGCTGAATTAACCGGCACTACAGCCCGAAAGCGGTTGAAATGCAATGCGATCCGCTCCATTTTTGCTATCTAGAAAGAATCGCCTATATATAGTTAGGGTATGCAGTCGGCATTTTAGGTAGGAAGATTATGAACGGGATCTACGTGCTGAATTAACCGGCACTACAGCCCGAAAGCGGTTGAAAAGCAATGCGATCCCCTCCATTTTTTCTATCTAGAAAGAATAGCCTATATATAGTTAGGGTATGCAGTCAGCATTTTAGGTAGGAAGATTATGAACGGGATCTACGTGCTGAATTAACCGGCACTACAGCCCGAAAGCGGTTGAAAAGCAATGCGATCCCATCCATTTTCCTTTATCTAGAAAGAGTAGCCTATATATAAGGTATAGTAATTTACCCACTCAGCTAGCTACTAAATACAGCTGGCACACTACACATACAGTACAATAACATTACCATACAGACACAATGTGTGCTCCATTATCAAGGTACAGAAAATAGGTTTAATAAACTTACTCATCTGGAAATCGTCATCTTTCTACGTCACTTTCCATTTGTGCTGGAAAACTTCAGTGATTCAGT
The DNA here is from genome assembly GCA_016801145.1 of Umbra pygmaea. Lineage (NCBI taxonomy): Eukaryota > Metazoa > Chordata > Actinopteri > Esociformes > Umbridae > Umbra > Umbra pygmaea. The sequence goes on along the minus strand of JACXGM010004600.1, from coordinate 9,685 downwards.
GACGCATATGCGGTCGTCAGTCATTTTTGGTCCAAGCCTTACAAGCAAGTCCTTTTTTCTTCGGTAGACATGGATGAAATATTCCCACAGAAGCATTTAGGCAATTAGAATTTAACTGCGTTTCAACTTATCTGTAGAACATGCTGCCTTGTTGAAGTATCAAACTCCATTTGTTGTAAATGTTCTTCGGTGTACTCGAGCACAAACATGTATGGTTGGATGTCACTCAGAATGTAAAAGCAAGTTATAAAATTCCTCATCTGCAAATACTAGGTTAGTGGCAATTGTGTTACCAGCGACTTTAATTACGAACTGTTTCACAGAATCCAGAGTGCCGGGTGGGCGGGGCTTGGAACAAGGAAGCCAGCGTTGTAGTTCTATACATACTGAAAAAAATCATACCACCTCGTCTATTTAGCATTAAAACGGCTGATCGAAACGTCACAGAAAGACAAGCTATAGCTTAAAAACTCAAGGACAACCGAGGCTTTAAGTGAGTAGGTTTGAAAGCCAGATCAGTCTAACAGGGATGCTTATTTTCGCGACCGAATACACGCCTGTATTCATTTTTCCTATCTCCAAGGTCCATTGGATTTCCACCGTGACGTCAGCGTGTGAAAATTCCCCGCGAAATTTCAAATTTTGCTCTTACACTAGCCAGACATGGGTGAAACATATCTGACTGTTCTACAAATGTCTGGGAGAAGCTACTAGCACCTCCAGATAGCTGTAGGGTGAAGTATCCCTTTAAGCTCATCATTATATAAATTAATTCTGAAAAAGTGGTCTTCACTATTTCAAATTGTGTTTCTGTAAATTGCGCCGTCGCTGTAGTCCATTACTGATTCAATTAGTATGGACTAATTAGTTACCCTCCTTTCAAAAATATGCTCTAATGTTGACTGATCACTAACAATTAATTTCATATTTTTAATTTTAATTTTATTGAAGTTATATTTTTTATATAAATATTTTTATTAGTATTTTAAAATTATTTTATATAATTTTTTTATATATACATTTTAATATCTTAAATTTTCTAATTTTACACATTTTTCTAATTTAAAGGTTTCACCCTAATTGGCAATGAACAGACAACAGAAACGATTGATCTTACTAATGAGGATGAGGACGTTTTTCATGGCATAGATACTTGTAAGTGTTATTTCTTTCTGAAATGTTATATTTAACATTACATTCAGTATACAGATGTGGTTTCTGATTCAAAACATATTCTTTCAGTGGTCGTGGAAACATTATCTGCTGAGATTCAACAACAGCTACTTCAAGATAATGAGCTTCTGGGGGGGGGGGGGGGTCAAATTGATTACCTTCTTCTTCAGTACTGCACACGCGATGTTTCAATACAGCTTTTATAGCAGACTTGCACAGAGTTGAGCAGACTTTTCTACCAACAACTCCATACAGAGGTGTAGATACCATAAACAGTCCATCATACTCGCCAACTGTTCTAGAATATGAGATGTTAGTTTTTTTTAGATTATCTTAAAATCATATGCTATATGTTTTTGATTTACTATTGTTTTACCATGGCTAATTTGTTTTTTAATAGATTCTTACAATAGTTCAAGATACGCAACTATCGTAGCAGACGTCAGCATAAAGTTTGCTGATGACACAACCATCCTAGGTCTCATCTCCAACAACGATGAGACTGCTTACAGAGAGGAGGTAAGAGCCTTGGCTACCTGGTGCCAGAGCAACAACCTCTCTCTCAACGTCAGCAAGACAAAAGAGATGAAAGTGGACTTTAAGAAGGGTTCCTCGGTGTGTTCATCAGCGACAACCTCACATGGTCCAGGCAGACAATCTCGGCAAGAAAAACTGCCCAAAAGCACCTATACTTCCTGAGGAGACTCAAGAAGTTTGGCATGTCTGTCAGGATTTTAATAAACTTCTACAGGTGCACCATTGAGAGCATCCTCTCAGGCTGCATTACAGCCTGGTATGGCAGCTGCTCTGCTGCTGATCGCAAGGCCCTTCAGAGGGTGGTGAAGTCAGCGGAGCGCATCATAGGCTGCTGCCTCCCCTCCATGCAAAGCATCTACCAGAAGCGATGCCTTAGAACATTCTAAAAGACCACAGCCATCCAGGCCGTGAACTTTTCTCGCTGCTGCCGTCTGGTAGACGTTACCGGAGCATCGAGGCACGGACTACCAGACATAAAAACAGTTTCTTCCCCCAGGCCATTCGGCTGCTCAACATGGAACACTGACACTGGTCACTAATCATCTGTTGAGCACTAACATTCTCTGGTCACTTTATGCTCTCTACATCTGATGTAGCAGAATTCAAATGCACCTTTATAAACAATTTTCCATGCCAAATCTATAATATTTATTACTACTGTACAGTTTCCTAGATCACTGCTCAGTACATAGCGTATTACTATTGTCATTATTGTTTTAAAAATGTTTTATATTGTTGTAATCTTTTTTAAGCCCACTGCATAGATGTGTCGAGCCATGTCAAAAGAATTTCTCTGCATAGGATGATGTGATGTTATTCGATACATATGATAAATAAACAACTTTGACTTTGGCTTTGACTTTGAAAACCGTAAGTGATTTTATTTTTAGTAAATCTATTATACATTGAACATTTTATTTTTAATGTTTTAATTTTATTTAAATTCATATATTATAGAATATCCTAACAATGGTGATTATGTAGCAGCAGTAGCTTCAAGATCCACTGCAATCAGTAGCTCTCAAGACCAAGATCTTTGCAACTATCAACAGGCTCGTTCTGATTATGATGACATTCTAATGCTGGAAGCCGCAGAGCAGGTTGACAACAATGACCGTACACACATACTGTCAAATGAAATTGCAAGTGATCATGAAATGCCATCTGTTTCCAATCAGGAACGCCAAAGTGTACATCAACATTTTTTGAAACATTTCTATAGGGGGCTAAGAAATCGAGAGATACTGTTACAAAGACGAATCAAAGCACTGATACGCCGCAATAACAGTCAGGAACTGGAACCAAGCTCTCCCCAAACTCATTAGCAAACACATACTTAGAAGATAATGGAGCCAGATTCATCTATAGACTATTACAATATTTACGCACAAATAGACACACTCTGTTCAATGATACAACACATAGCCGAGATACATGTATTTTTACCAGCAGTTTGTCAAGGGGTAATTGAAGAGACAGTAGCCCTTAACACACATGTACCTACAACACATTCTACAACAGACAATAAAATTGCAAATACATCAAATGTGCCTACAACACAAACTGCACCAAACATTGACATTGCACACAGTTTAAATGTGTCTACACCTCAACCTGCACCAAACATTGACATTGCACACAGTTCAAATGTGTCTACACCTCAACCTGCACCAAACATTGAAATTGCACACAGTTCAAATCAGACGGGTTTAGGTGTTGATAGCAATGTTCATGTTGTTTACCGTGATAAATTCAGCAATATTGAGATTTCTCAACATTTTAATCTCAATGTTGTAAATACACATGTTGAATATGTACAATTTTATGTAAATATGTTAAATACTTTGGAAAATCTATTAGAACAAAGTACAAGGTACGCTCAGCCAAGAGATGTTTTACAAATTAAAATACAAGGCGATAATTTTGAACAAGGTGTCTCAGGTTTTGAAAAATAATGATGCAAATTTTGATAACTTTTTATCTATGATTGAATGATTGGTTCAATCAAATTTAGAACTTCTAACCGATAATTCCTTAGAATTAATTGTTCAAATTGTGAGAAATCCACAAGGTGGGGTAAAAGTAAAGCTGAGACTGTGTTAAATTAGAGATTGTGAACAATAAAAAGAGGTATCTCATTATACCATGAAACCATGAAAATCAGTTATGTTTTGCCATATGTCTTGCTCACCTACTAAATCCTGACTTTAACGATGCGGAAGCTATGAAAAGAGCTAGTGAGATACCAAACTCTGTAGGTTTGTCCATACACGACTGTGTATGTCACGACTGTGCACAAAAAATAACAAAAAAACACTTTCAAAAACGCAAGTTCCAGAACTATACGTTTATAGCACACAATTTGTGTGGCTACGACGTTTACCTTCTGTTGAAACCTCTTATAAACCAGGGTATGACACCCTCGCTCATAACCCAAGGTAGCAAAATACTTTGCTTTGAAGATCATGCCTTTAAACAAAGGTATATTGACAGCTTGAGCTTCCTACCCATGAAACTCTCCAGCATGTCAGCCGCTTTAGGTTTTGAGGATGCCCATAAAGGTTACTTTCCACACTTTTTCACCTCTGAAGAAGAGACTCTTAACTATGTCGGTGCTTATCCTGACCCCAGATTTTACGGCTGGAGCTTAACTGTGCCAATGATGTGGCTATTTTGAGAGAAGACTATATTAGGTTCAGACAGGATGTTATAAACGATGTAGGCATTGACCCCCTGAGCTGTACTACTATAGCTTCAGCTTGCATGAAAACCTACCGAACACACTTTATGCCTGAAGACATTATACCAATCATCTTGCCAGACAGTTATCGATGTCAATATAAAGTATATTCCAGTGGATCAATTCAATGGTTGGAATACTTAGCAAAGTCCAAAAACATCTTTATTCAACATGCTTTGAACAGGGGAGAAAAACAGTTTGGGCCTTACCATGTTGATGGTTATGGCGTCATTGATGGAATTGCAATGATCTTTGAGTACAACGGTTGTTTCTTTCATGGTTGTAAAGACTGTTTCTTACCAGTTGAGACATGTGCCTTAACCCAGAAGACTTTTGGTAATATGTATCTTGAGTTCCAAGACAGACTGAAAATGTTACAGAATGACTATGGATTGGAAGTGGAAGTGTTCTGGGAGCATGAGTGGCTTAACCTAAAAAAGTCTGATCCACATGTTCAAACATTCATGCTCGAATTCAACATGCCAGAACCCTTGCAACCCAGAGAGGCATTATTTGGGGGTCGTACAAATGTATTGACTTTACGGTATTCAGCTCAGGAGGGTGAAACAATAGAGTATAGTGATTTTACATCTCTTTACCCTCATGTCATGAGCAAATACAATTATCCTTTGGGCCATCCTGAAATCATTCATCATTCATCATTTGACTTACCACAAAACTACTTTGGCTTGATCAAAGCAACCGTCTACCCACCACAGGGTTTGTCAGACTGAGACTTGTGATCATTCTGATGAAGAAAGAGCTTTGAGTGGTGTCTGGATCACGGAAGAATTTTCCTGAAGAAAAAGAGGGCATACGACTTGATCCCAATAAAATAGAACTTAACCAAGAGGTGCATCGCTAAACTTTTCTTGAACTCTTTGTGGGGGAACTATGGACAGAGAAACAATATACTGACAACATGTTTAGTCAAAACCACTGAAGAATTTACAGAGTTCCTTTTTTCAAATCGGTATGAAATTTCACATTTCTCATTTTTGAGTCAGGAGGTGGCTATGTTTCAGTGGAAACATAAAAATAACTTGATTTTACCACCCGGTAATATCAATGTAATCATTGCAGCCTTTACGACAGCTTACGGTCATCTTGAACTCTACAACCTGATGGATAAGTTGCAAACACATGTGCTTTACCATGACACAGACTCGGTTGTTTACGTGATCAAACAAAATGATTGGAAACCGCCTTTAAGCAATTATCTTGGTGGACTGACAAACAAGCTTGATAAGGGTGATCACATCACTGAATAGGCATCATGTGGCCCCAAAAGCTATGGATTTAAGACCAAAAACAAGCGTGTTGTCTTAAAAGCCAAAGGCTTCACTCAAAACTATGAAAACAGTCATACGATCAACCTAGACTCAATCACACGTTTAGTCCAGGGTTTCATAAAGCAGTGAGGAGTTGATGACCTCTTACAGGACAATTGCCAGAGAAAAAAAGAGCTTCACGCTTTACACCAGACCACTTAAATTCAGGGTAAGGGTTCTACTAGCAGATGATAGGACAATACCTTTTGGTTTCTGATGGAGTGTTTTTGATCCACGTTTACAATTGCCATTTTCGGCCTTGATAGCAGGACCTTCCAGCAGTGGAAAAACTTGTTTCGTAAAAAATGTTTTAGAGAATGCTGACCATGTATTATCTCAGAAACCTGACAATATTGTGTGGTGTTATTCCTGTTATCAACCTTTCTATGATGAGTTGATGAAGAAAGTGAAAATAAAATGTATTGAAGGGATTCCTGACTCTTTGTGCGATGATGTTCTGCTATCCCCTGACAAAAACAACCTGTTGGTATTGGACAATATACTTTTTGCCAGTGCTGAACATCCTGAAATTGCCAGAGCCTTCACACAATGTACTCATCATCGAAACTTGTCTGTACTTCACTTGGTACAAAATGTTTTTCATCAGGGTAAAAACAGTCGTACCATTAGCCTAAATGCCAAGTACTTGGTATTGTTTAAAAACCCTAGAGACAAGCTTCAAATCAATACGCTAGTTTAACAAATGTACCCGGGGAGAAAATTGTATTTTATGCAGAGTTACGAAGATGCTACGAAACACCCCTTTTCATATTTACTCGTTGACCCTAAATCAACTACACCTGAACATTTAAGGCTCAGAACAGGATTGTTTCCTGGGGAATGGCCAGCCATTTGCATAGCGAAAGAAAAAAAGAATAATGTTTGAGCGTTTAAAAAGAAACTTGCCTTTCTTGAGAGCCCTAGTTGTGGCTACCCTTAAACAACGCAATGCTGCCCTGGGTCGCTGTTCTTCAGATTTTATATTAACTCTCTGCAAGATTGTTTTAAATCTCATCAAAGGCAGGATACCACTAAACCAGAAGCAGTATCAAAAGTTAAAGAGATTAAAAAACAACCATCAAACTCATTGCCAGCAAACACACAAGTCTTGTAAAGGAAAGGAAAAAGATACAACAAACTGGTGGATTCTTACTACCACTGCTTAGTGTAGCAGTACCCTTCATCACCAGTCTTATTGCAGCCTGACGTGGTGGTTAAGAAATGTCCAATAAATTGTATTTAGTGCCTCAACATCAATTGGATAAACTTAAACAACAACCTCCCAGAGTTATTTAACAAACTGCTGAGAATGATTTGCATATATCTATGAGAGATGTATTGGATGCTAAAGGTCTTAATCCTTATGATAAAGTGAAGAAATACACTAGTCTTTTGCAAAGATATTTGACTTTGTTGAAAAAGGGTGAAAAATAGATGGGTCAATTAACATTGTCATTACCAAAAGTTGTAGAACCAGATGGCAACAAGATTCCTGAAGCTGTTAATATACCTCCTGAAGATGTGTTTATAACTGATATGATGGAATATGTTCCAGTACGTAAAATGTGTAAAAAATGTGAATTATATTATGAACAAAATAAAAGATTCAAAAGGACAGGCTGGTTGGAATGAGAATGGTGAATTCATCTTTAAAGGCAAGGTTGTAAAAGGTTCGCACATAATGGATTTGGTTAAAAATGTAACGGGTTCATACAAGATATCTGAAGATAGGAGACCTTTGGGTTGGAAAAATTTTCTTGAAACCATGGCAGAGCCAAATATACCACTCTCTGGTTTGTTATTTTGTCATTTTCACTTCCTACTTCCTGTCTGTGATATTTTTAGTCAAAACGAAAGACCATCGTCGGCTTTGAGGCGCGATATCTCCGGCTGTGAGTAACACACAGAGTTGTGCCACCACTCATTATTTGCGTCTAATTCTCCCTTTTCCAAAGCGAGATAATCTCGTTTGACGCTCTAGAGCGTCAATCGACCTAGGAGGGTTAAATAGGTACAGCACTCCCAACAGACCTCTCGACGCTCCCTTTGAACTGGATAATGCAAGTGTTCACCAGGCATGTGTTTAGGGTGGGTATTGACGATGAACATGGAAGTTTGACTTGATTTGTTGATCCATTTTTCTGAAGGTAATTCATCACAGGCCCAAACACCGCAAAACTGGAGAGGCCTTGGGCTCTTTGGCACAAATAGAATATACAATGCTGACCACAGGTTGTTGAATAGTCATCTTGTACTTGTTTCTTGCTGTAGTATAACTTGACCCCATTTCTGTTCAAAAATTGTTTGATGGAGGTAGGGAATTCAGAAAAGTTTGGAGGGAACCCATACGAATCGAAAAAAGTTGTAATTTTTCTAGAACCTTCATATTCTATGGTCAAAGCAAGCCAGTGTTCACCGGGCATGTGTTTAGGGTGGGTATTGACGATGAACATTGATGTTTGACTTGATTTGTTGATCCATTTTTCTGAAGGTAATTCATCACAGGCCCAAACACCGCAAAACTGGTTTCCAACCATTTGCTGCATAAACTCTTCAATTTCTTGAGTGTTCATCTTAATAATAATCAAACAACACGTCTTCGGGAGTTCACTTCCAAGATTGAATCAGAACAGGCTTAAAAAATCATAGTAACTGAACAGGCCAAAGGTTCACAGAAACACATTTCCAATCTAAGACTCCCCGTTGACACTAGTGACAGATTTCCTGTGGTATCTTCATCAGGCGTTAAATTGAATGCATACAAGGTATAGCCATTTCCAAATTCATGTCTATCAATCGGTAAAGGCAAGTCTTTTAAATGTCTACCATTGCCAGATATAAATTATAAAACTCTCTGACACATATTCCGTGTCCAAAATGGGGTTGGAAGGCCTTGGCAGGTATTTGACATCCGTCCTGACAAAGGGCTACATACTCTGAATTAAAATGTTGGAAATAAAACGGGTTTTGATCAAAACTACCTATAATTGCCGCATGATCAACCAGACCTATAACTATGTAACATGGTAGTGAGCCGAAAAACAAATTATCTTGACTACAGCTTCTACTCCCCGCTGGTTTGGTAAATGTTTTCATTGTGATTCTTTGGAGGGGGTAAAGAGTGTTACCTCTTATCAACGCCTGGGCATGACCCAAACCTAACGGCTGGTGCAACAGTCCCTTTTTTCACATAAAGAGCTGCAATCGTAATTTTTTAAGCAAATAAAAATAATAATAACTACAACTGCAAGCAGTTTTGGCGGGGTCCAAGCCGTCCCTGGCAAGTCCCCCCTGGTGCAAGTCGCCCCGATGACCCGCGGAGCCCACAAAAGCAGAACCTATAATATTGGAACCAAAGTCACTGTTCAGATTAGGTTGCTATTTTATGCTGCGGCCAACAGTTCATGTAGCGTATTTGAATGAACTGATCTTTGATTTAATAAGTGTACATTTAACAGCTATCGCCATCTGTCTCTTATGAGTAAGGTATCTACCAGTAATTGACTAAAAGCTGTGAAGTTAGTTGCACAAGCGCTATGTAGCTAAGCTACATGCATTGTTAACATTAGTTACTGTAGCTAGCTACCTTGTTAAGATGTCAGTAGAAAAGCTAGCAAACTATGACAGTGTTGGTTAGCTATGTGGTTGTGTCGCCTCTTTACAAACATGTATTGGCAAACAGTTGGTCAACTTCCCTACTACTTCACTAATGCATGAGCAGTGGGTCATTGTCAATGTGAATCCAGCAACTGTATCACAGTTACTAGATAGAGACAGTCCCTCGCTGGAGAAGCAGGTGCACGAGTTGTTTTTTCTTCGCCTATATAAATGGCTCAGCACTAGTAATTTTAGTGTTAACAGTGAATGGGAAAGAATGGGAAATGCAATTTACCCGGTTATGTCA
>JACXGM010004599.1:0-37470 GCA_016801145.1 Umbra pygmaea | reverse complement strand
GCTTCACAAATGCTTTGCTGCATACCTCAGTTGTAACGAGTGGTTATTTCAGTCAAAGTTGCCCTTCTATCAGCTTGAAGCAGTCGGCCCATTCTCCTCTGACCTCTAGCATCAACAAGGCATTTTCGCCCACAGGACTGCCGCATACTGGATGTTTTTCCCTTTTCACACCATTCTTTGTAAACCCTAGAAATGGTTGTGCATGAAAATCGCAGTAACTGAGCAGATTGTGAAATACTAAGACCGGCCCGTCTGGCACCAACAACCATGCCACGCGCAAAATTGCTTAAATCACCTTTCTTTCCCATTCTGACATTCAGTTTGGAGTTCAGGAGATTGTCTTGACCAGGACCAAACCCTTGCATTGAAGCAACTGCCATGTGATTAGTTGAGTAGATAATTGCGGGTGTTCCTAACAATCCTTTAGGTGAGTTTACATTGCCGTCTAGTGACTATTTCACTTATACTTATAAACAAAACTATTACTCATTAGAAAAAACTGAACATCATACTAAATAGTATTACAAATTTTCCAATTCATTATATACTTTAAATAATTGTATATTCTCATAAAACTACTACACAGTAAATTACAAATCCACAATACATTCCATTGTCTGTGACACAAGTTTTGTTGTTTTGGCTCTGTACTCCATCCAGCATAATGACTAACATGGATTGTTTTGCAGAGAAAGCACAGGACAATTCAGAAACCGAAAATTCCCTGGTAGATAATTGAATATGCAGTGGATGTAAAAGAATGAAGATTATTTTAATGAAGAAGCCTTTCATACCAGCCAGATCAAAAACACTTTCCAAGAGGTAGACATACTATAGGTTCACTGAATAATTCAACAGCAAAATGACATACTGTAGGCTGGAGAACATGGTGCAAATAAAAAAACAAGCTTGGAAACTACAGTGGGGAGAACAAGTATTTGATACACTGCCGATTTTGCAGGTTTTCCTACTTACAAAGCATGTAGAGGTCTGTAATGTTCATCATAGGTACACTTCAACTGTGAGAGACGGAATCTAAAACACAATCCCGAATATCACGTTGTATGATTTTAAAATAATTAACTTGCATTTTTTTGCATGACAAGTATTTGATCACCTACCAACCAGTAAGAATTCCAGCTCTCAAAGACCTGTTAGTATTTCTTTAAGAATGTAGTGGATTTTTAGATGTTTCACAGGACTGATTATAGCAGCTGTCTAAGGACTAGCAGTCTCTCACACTCTTGACCACTGCCGGAGTGAGACCCGCAAGGAAGGGGGGGCAAACCCCCAACTATGGGTAGTCAACAAGGAGCTGAGAACTCAATATTATACTGTATATCATGATATGTCATTTTGGGGCTTGACGGATCATCCCATAAAGGGAGTTTTTGTTTTTACTACATGCAAGGCTATATGATTTTCTCCACAGAGCGACTAGAAGAGACAAATGCTAGCTTTCTACGGTGAAGCATATTCACATGTTATAACTCAGCCCTTTTGTTACAGCCCGGATAGCACCGCCCGAGGCGACGCATAATCTAATTGTTGATGTACTCCTTTGTTTTCCAATTCCAGCCAGTGAACTGATCTTTATTTCGTATGCAGCGGGAGATAGGTGGGCGTCACCTCTCGGTGGAAATATAAGCCTTTGTTTAAAGTTAATCAGATGAGTTCTCTTTAACGATTCTCCTGGCCCACGTTCAGTGCACGCCATAGGAAATGTGTTGAATAAATGTTGAGAAATAGACTGAACCGTATAAGACTCTGTATTTTTGTTTATATCATTTCCAATACGCCAGTGCAAGGCACAGTTGGTTATGTTTTATACTGTCTCGTTAAGTTGTGTGTACACCGCTTCCTCACCTAGCCAGTGCCAAGATAGGTATTAGTTTAGGTTAGGCTGGTAATTGTATATCTAATTCATTATTACATGCAGCCATGTTCAATTAGTGGTTCTATATATACACTGGCTTGGCGAGAGAGCGGTACTCGGCATTGGTTATCTGTTTCGAGTGTGTGATGATTGTCATGTTTGCTGCCATCCAGAGGAGAAGTACATTCTGTTGTAAGTAGTGGCTGTTATGCATGTGTAACTTGAAGTTTAGGCGTACGCTCTATATCCATATATTTGTCTTACGCGTCTATGCCCCAATAGAGCATAGTTATCTGTTAAATATAGATTTGTGTGCACACTTGCTACCTGCTGCCATTATCCTGTCATTGTACTAGCCTGGATCAGTCATTCAATAAAACAAAAAAAACTGTACTTCCCACCTGGTCTCCCTTCCTCATACCAACGATACTTGTGACAAACACCTTGAACTCATTGTTGTGTTCCTCAAACTGTTCCTGAACCATTTTTGCTTTGTGGCAGGGTGTATTATGCTGCTGAACGAGGCTAATGCCACCAGGGAATACCATTTCCATGAAAGGGTGTACATGGAGTGCAACAATGCTTAGGTAGGTCTCAAAGTAACATCCATATGAATGGCAGGATCCAAGCTTTCCCAGCAGAACATTTCCATAGGGCATCCTGGTGCCATGTGTTCCCTAGGTAAGCAACACACAGGCACCCGGCCATCCACATGAGGTAAAAGAAAACATCAGCTTGGGCAGCCTGGCTGCTTTGTCGCTATGCAGCCCCATACGCAACAAACTGTGATACATTGTGTGTTCTGACAGCTTTCTGTCTGAAACAACATTTACTTTTTTAACAATTTGAGCTACAGTACATTAGCTCATCTGTTAGATTGGACCACAAAGGCAGCATTTGCTCCCCATGTGCATCAATGAGCCTTGGCCTTACGTAACCCTGTCCCTGGGCCATTACGTTTCCTTCCTTGGACCACTTTTGATAGGTACTGCTGACCACTGCAGACTGGGAACACTCCACAAGAGCTGCAGTTTTGGAGATGCTCTGACCCAGCCGTCTAGCCATCAGGATGTGGCCCTTGTCAAAGTCGCTCAAATCCTTATGCTTGCCTATTTTTCCTACTTCTAACACAGGACAAAATGTTTACTTGCTGCCTAATATATCCCACCCACTGACGGGTGCCATGATAACGAGATTATCAGTGTTATTCACATCACCTGTCAGTGGTCGTAATTTTATGGCTGATCGGTGAAATTCTGCTATTCAACAAGACTGTGTGGGCATTTTGCAAGTGCATATTCATTACAGATTCATTACACATAAAGTAACATATTTCAAGCCTTTTTTACACAGGAGCAGGGGAACCAAACTAAAAATATTAGTTATCTATCTATTTTCCTAAATCGTTTGAAGTTATTATTTGACGGTCTGACTTTTCAGTCAACTCTCTCACTCAGGGAGAACAGGGTAGCCCTAGCACAAGTGCAGCATCAACTGGAGACAAAGAGTCTGTGTAGATGAGTTTGATACAATTTTGTGAAATAATGATATTTTGCGTAAAACCTGAAGATTCTTTCACAAAGAAAAACCCCACATTTGTGAAGCCTACCTGCTTTTGGTACATAAAATATACATTTTGTATAATAAAAGTCAGTTGGATTTTTTTAAACGTATATTTAATTACCTCTCTGTCGTCGAGGTAGCTTGTGCCCTACTTCCTGCTTTTAGTCTGCAAAGAAAACCAGCAAGTTCAACTTGTAAAAAACTAAATGCAGACTTCATTTTTAAATTCACATTTTGCTCTGTCAATAGTATATTTTCAATCAGGGAGGAAATTAGATCAAGAATATATAACAATGGTATGATGTGTTTAGAAAATATTGAAATATATTTTTTGACATATTGAATGCGCCCTCCCACTAGCACTGGGCTGGTAAGAAGCACGTGGTCTGTTTTTTCTTGGAGATCGACATGGAAGTTAGGAAAGGTATGTTTGAAACCACACAACTGACATTTTCAATACAAAATGTATTGTGACTTTTACTGGCTTCCTGACCGTATAATAGCTTAGACAATTGAAACAAGAAAGGGCAAGGAGAGGAGGTATCGTTTACAGCCAACAGGATTTTTTAACACTGGAAACCTACAACATAACTAGCTAGCCCTCACCTGCAATTTGTGTAGTCTCTTCTTGGTGCAATCACGAGAGCCCAAGGTCTCTCTCTACCTGTTATATATCCCCCCGTGCGCAGCCCCCCCCTTTTTCTGAACAACCCCATAATACTAAAAGGTCAGTTCCCTGGCAAGCTGTGCTATCCCCATCCCCTAGTATGCTACAGAATATTTTATGTACTAAAAGATAATGTACAATTTAGTGTTTTTTCGTTGTGAAATAACATTAGTTTTTCACGAAAGTGATGGTTATTTCACAAAGTTGTATCAAATGCATTCATCTGCACTGACCCTTTGTCTCCAGCTGACGCTGGACTTGCGCTAGCTCTACCCTGTTTTCCTTGAGTGGGACAGTTGACTTATGAGCCAGACCATCAAATAAGTACTTCAAATGATTTAGGAACATAGACAAATTATAGAATTTTGTTGGTGTTCCCCTTTAACTGGGTGTGCCAGACTCGTGCCCACTACACACACAGTTCATCATGTCCTTTTTAGAGAGGTTTTTCATGTGAAGTGCTGCACCAGACAAGAGAAATATATTCTCACCAACAACATCTGGAGCCGTTTGCAAAAGAGTGTGACATCACACAAGTTGAAAAACAGATTACGTAAGAGAAGGCCTTGAGGTTTATTTTGAGTTCTTTCGCAATGCTTCCCGTATGAGAAATGTTTCTTTGGATAAAAATACTTCCTTTTCACTTTGTTATTCTTTGCAAAGTAGTTGACACACAATCAGCCGATGTGCAGAAGACTGGTACAGGATAAGCCTGAGGTGGATTACCATATCGCTTTTATTCCAGCATGGATTTGACAAGCCTCATCAGGCTACACGATATAGAGATGTGGAGAAGTTAAATCAATACTAGGGACAGAGGGCTTAACAACTCGACCTGCAGATCTTCGTCTTCTCAAAGAGGTTTCTTTTGGTAGAAAAAAAAACACTTAAACAAACCCACCAGCTAGAGGAAATGAGAGAATGTCTCATTAAAGGGAGCGCAAATTCATGCAGCCCTAACTGTGATTTAGTAGGTGTAATAAGCAATACTACATATGTCACAGTTTTTGGTGACAAATGAAGCAGCAATAAAACCTTGAGCGTCAGACCACAGATAAGCCTGTCATTGTTAACTTGACAACGGGGACGTGTTTATAAAGGTCTATAAACGATAAACTATAGTTCCACCTTATGTCCGATGCTTTCACATCAACAGCATGAGGTAATGTAAGGTACACGTTTTGATAGACGCTTCGGCCCGAATGAAAATACAAGTCAAATGTTGTAGTCGTGTACATGACTTCAGATGATTATCTTGAAGGCCCAATTAAAACTAGTTTCATCAGAGGCGAGCGTGGTTGGCGAGAAAATATCAAAACAGTCAATATGTTGATACTTGCTACAGCTGTTTCCTTCCCTTCAGGGAGCCTCTCCAGAGCCCATCCAGTATACCACTGAATAACAAATAGTGTTTGCTAGGAAACATGTCAAGAAAGGATTACATTTTTCTGCCACAACCCTGTATTTACTTGAGACTGCTGGGGAGTATTTGCTTACTATCAGTTGTTAAAGATTAAACATTGGCATTACAAGTAAGTGGGTTTGAGGCGTTATTAAGAAACAGCTGAGAGAGCGTTTGGGTATGTATGTTCCTGTAGGTGAGTCTGACCTTGAACCAGCCTTGTCTTGTCTTGTTCCTCCCCCTCTTCACGCTGTCTGGAAGAGGCACAAGGGACTCCAGCAGACCTAGACATCTTTCTTACTGATCAAATTATGCTGTATTAAATGTTACTATAACTCAGTCAGAACCTGGGCCCAGTGTTTGCCTTAAATACATTAACCATTTCTACCACTTTAGTTAAGTTTGCCCACAACATTAATAAGCTTGTTGATTATCCTGCTGCTTTTTAAAACTGAATGTGTTGAGGCGGCCCGCCCTGCAGGGAATGGATTTCATTCACATTTTTTCTCATTTACATGTGGATTTCAGCATGGCAGCCATGCTGAGATGTAAATGTAATTATTCAGAAGAGAAACAAACAAATAGCAATGCTGTAGTTAACCCATGAAATTAATATCATTTCACTTTTTAGCCATATGATGCACCAAGTGTGATTAACTGGATACTTGATTATTGTATTTTTGTAAGAGTAAAGGCATGTTGCTTTTGCCATTTTAGATTATATATAAGATAAAGTTGGACAAATAGAAAGGGGCCAGATTACAGAGCTATGTGTCTTCCTTTTATCTGCTCTCACAGCCAGCTAATATTCAGTCTTCTGTTTTACATTACATTTTTTAGACAATCAGTAGATGCTCTTATCCAGAGTGACTTATGGTACTGTAAGTAGAGGGAGATCCCCTGGAGCAACTTGTGGTAAAGTGCCTTGCTCAAGGACATAATGACATTCAGTGCACACACCTGTGTATGCTGGATTGCTAGGTTGCCGGATGAAATCGCAAGCATGCATCAGAGACACTTGAAAATGTTTTACTTTTTAATACATTTGGATCATTAAATATATAGTAGCTGCATATTAGCTGCAAATGTTATGGATAGTGTTAGGTTAGGGTTAGGTTAAGGTTAGGATTAAGGTTAGTGCAACCTGTGGTCTGAACTGAACAGAACAATCCACAAGCACAAACATAATCCTGAAAAGTTCCTGAACTTCCACCTCCTCTGCATTTTCATTGGGTATTTGCCTGAACCAATCATAATTGCTCTGCCCTCAGGACATGTTTGACTTAGGAATGATATGTGCTCATTTAGCCCATTGTGGTGGTTCTCAAATCTCTCCAGGGGATCTAGATCCATTTAATGTATTTGTCCAATGTATTTGTGTCCAAGAGCATGCACACCGGAATCAATGCATCTACTAAATATCAGGCCCTTGGCTGCTTGGTTCAGATGAGCTACAGTTGAGGGCAATGGCAAAATTGTGTGATGGCCGGGCCTTCTGACTACAAGTCTGATTCCCTAACCACTGAGCCGTCGGACGCCCCAGGTTTAAACTTAAGCTATGCCTTCATGATTCACTTCCTTGACTGTATCACTGTGCCTGATCACAGAGCCTTATCTGTTCCTGCTATGCATATATTCAGGACCAGAGGGAAAGGGGTGTTGTATAGGAGAGCCAAGGTCATTCAGATAGAGACAGTACATCACCCTCCAGAGACAAACTTACATTAAATAACAGGAAGAACAGATACAGTATGACTTATAGCTCTATATGGCTGTTTGAATGCTGGATGAATGAAATTAACATTGCCCTAATATAGAAAAAACTAAGGTAATGTTTTCATTTGTAAAAGGACATACTGTACAGTAGTAGTATGCAAAACAGTACCTGACTCTATTGCGGTAAATGTGTTGTGAACAAACATAATGACACTGTAATCACATTAATTAAGGGCAATTTCTTTAAAGACAAAAAACAAAAAATAGGTATTAAAAGGGTCCTTGTCCAGAGTAAATGAGATTAAGGGCCTTGCTCAACAGTGCAATGACAGATGATTTACTTTGTCAGCTTAGGGGTTTGAACCACCAACCTCTCTGTCTGTGTTGCAATGCACAATTCCATCATAGTGTATAACCATTGGCTATAGGTAATTGGTTTCCTGTATTTTAGTAAAACAATAGATGACAATATCTGACCTGTGTGTTTTGGGCCATTATTTAAACACGTAATTAATTAAGAACTAATACTTATTTGCAATAACAACATGGTGGTGATATTGGGGAGGGGGAGCAATTAGGGTTAACTGTCTTGCTCAGAACAACAGAGCTTTCACCTTGGCTGTCAGGGGATTAGAACCAGGGACCTTCCGGTCAGCAGTCAGATGCCCTAACCACTAGGTCACCTTGCCTTCTTTGTGTGGGTCACTTGAAAAATCTATAAACCTGTCTTCTGTGCCTCTTCTACGGGGAAGAAAATCTAAACAGCAGTGAAGCCTTGCAATTAAATTGAAAAGGGTATTTTTCTGCTTGTGAAGGGCACACAGTCTCTCTGTATCTAATTAGGTTACCTTCTGGAGCTTTCCAGCACACTCAATGAGAAAGACAAAACAGCATAGATACATAAATTACACAGTCCTTTTGTGCTGCGCTCCTGGCACTTGGCAGCAATGCTCCACTGTCAGAAAGGTCTTCTACAGTCCAACTGACAGTTTCAGTCTATTGAAAACATTGACCTTCTACAGATACTAAACAGTAATATACTTGAATGTCAACTAATAACGCTGTCTATTTGCTGGATATAGGGGCTTCATTAAATCACCTTATTGGAGGACAACTTTCTTGCAATGGAGGAAGTTGTAAACTTTAAAGAAATCACCTTAAGAAAACTGGCCTTTGTTAGAATAAACACAACAATTAATAATTTCCTGCTGTTGCAATTTGGTTAAAATGATTGTTTTTTGTCACAAATCTTAGGGAGTGTCAAGATCATGAAGAGTAATGCAAACTGACATAACTTATAGAAAATAATAATGGTGAATTCATTATGTGACCACAAAATGTTAATTAGTAAGTTTGTGAATGTTCAATGACAAAAAAATGACTTATTCAAGTGGGTTTCCTGACGAAAGCTGATCATTATCATAAGAAAGGATGAAGAAAGATTACCAAGTACAAAGCACTCATTTGGAAACAAAGGAAAGAACATGTTGTGGAAACCGTTAAAAGGTTTAATATACCACCATGTCATAATGGATCACTATGCTCAATGAATATATGACCAAGTATAATATTATTGTCTCATTTGTTGAATTGGGTTCTCTTTATCTACTTTTTGGGCTTGTGTCATATTTATGGAGAAATACAGAAAATTCTAAATGTGGACAAATCAGAATGTACAGTACTTGATTGTACTCTACAGTACTTGATTATGTTGACAGTAGTAAATCATTTTCAGGGGTAGTTTTTGACTAAACTGCCCTACCTTTACAACAAAATCAAAGATTGGTTACAAATCACAGACTTTGTTTCTAAATGAGAGCTTTAGAAAGAGGAAAATTGCTTTTAAACACTTGTTGGATGGCAGAACATTCCCATTAAATCTGTTTTGGTTTGGGAACAGTAAAGAAACTCATCGTGGCATGGTTTGGGGATATGAATATAAAGTATATTCTCTTTTGTATTGATTCATAATCTTTTTTTATCCTTATGAATTTTCAATTGTCTTTGCCTAAATCAAAGATCGAGATGTATTCTCCAGTGTTAATTTCGCTATTCCATCTGGCTTGTCATCACACTGTTTGCTTGTCAGGAAAGTATTTTCCAGCACATATGCACTCGAGAAGATTGTATTCCATCTACACTATCGCCTGACCTACGGCAAGGAGTTGCCAGATTGCAACTTGACAAGTCAGTCTGACATCAGACCCCATCAGCACCTAAGTGCTGTCCGTATGGCAAGTCAGTGGCTTGTAAACCAATGTGCCAATACTGTAGAAGAGTAGATTACAATTTCTCCTAAACATCAACCAGGACAGATTAGCGTGGTGTTGATGTTAGTGCACATGACGACTGAAGGCATGATGATTTCTTTGCAACTTTGCTATATGTGTTTCTTTGCTGCAATCAAGATGAGACCAGACCAGTGTTTGAACAACCATTAATACAGTTGAAGAAATGTAAGCAATCTCAGTTTCATCACAACTTTCTTGACTTGAAGATCATATCACATTGTTCCTCCGAAAGGTCACACCGTTCAAGAACAACTCCTGTTGAGGTTCAGGTACTAGAGCATTTGAAACCAAATACAATATCGTGAAGTGCATCTGGTGAATGAAATTCACTGCCTCTCCCAGTAAACATATATTCTTTTTTAAGACAATCAAAAAGTGTTGCATTATTTTCATCTGACGATGCGAACTGTTAATAAGCCAGCCTCGTCTTTGACATGTCGATGGGAGTATATAACAATAAGCCTGAAGCAGTCGTGAGAGAGAAGAAAAATTGATTTGAAGAGAAGCAACAAAACAGCAATGGAAGAATGAAAGAATGACAACAGGAGCGATTATGATAGTGTATGTCATTTCATCCCAGCCTGACTGATATGAGGAAAATGACATCTCAAGGGCAACCTTGTGGGATTCTCTATGGAAATGCTTGAAGTGTCAGTAAATCTCATTCAAACAATCATATTTCCACAGAATGGGTTTTCCAAAGATAGAACCTTCTCTCTCTGCAGTCTCATTCAGTGATTCATGCTTGGAATTTCTATGGTGACTTCAGTAGGAATTCTATGTCTACAGTAGGTTCGACGATCGATATGTTATTCTGGCCAATCTTTTCAACCTTACTTTCTCTTTCAAGTGACCAGCTAAGTATGTGGTAAGACTACCACATAAGAATACTTTTCTAAAATCAGACTGACACATTAAACAATGAGCCACAGCTACAGTACCTAGCAAAAACACAGAACTCAAATAAAGAACTTAATTGGTAAATGCAGTCAGCTGGTGATTGAGGAAGAAATCAAAATAACACACAGGGTAGCAACTCTCCGACTCATATGTCAGACTCCCATAAAGGCAACTGTGAAATTACCCCCCCAAGGCCCGGCTCCCGATGGGCAGACCCTCTCCCCCAGTACGGTGGGTGACCCCAGCTCCAAAGTCACTCATCCAGAAAGGACCGAGGGCAGCAGACCTTTGGCTTAGGGGGTTCACATAATTGTAGTGATCTGCTTTCCGGGGGGCGACCCTGGGGTCCTCCGCTAACAGGGCAGACAGAGAGCTGGTGGGCTCAAATTCTGTATTCAAATAAGTTTATCAACGTGTTTGTGTTTTCACTAAACTCTATACCTTTCCAACGTGGAATATTTGAAATGGACATGGATAGACCTAGTTAACTTCTGTCATGGGATTCTAAGAGGTATTATGCCTGGTTGTTGTTTTTTGTTGTTGTTGTAATATAGGAAAATTATTGCCTGACATTGACATTTGCAGTGTTAGAAATCTATGTTTAGATGCAATCAATAGGCAAGTCTATCAAGTCAAAGAATGTGTCTGTGCCAATAGTGTTAAACTCCCATACAGTCTTTGCAGCTGACCACATTCTCATAGTTAGTGGAAATGTTGTTCACTCTTAAAACCAACAGAAATGTTCAACAGGAATTCCCCATTAAAAATCAAATTAGAATAAAGATGAATCTTATTGAGAGCCAAAGGTTTTTTCCACTAGTTCTGACAAATTGAAAAACCCAGTTGGTGGAACCTCCTTAACTCACAATTTTACACTAAAACATGCAAATGTGCAGCTCATCAATAGTGCTGTTGTTAAAGCCCTAAAGCTGCACTACCTCATTCAGGAGTCCTGAATGCCCCGATTACTGGCGATGCCTGGTCACCTTCCATGTCACTGTGCAGATTGTCTCAGCACTGCAAGGGGATGGTGAGGTTGGTTTTGGACAAAAATTGCCTTGCTTCGTTACGCTCTGGTAACTTGTTGTGATAGGTTGGGCGCCAGCAAGCTTAATCAGGGTTGTTGGCAGGTGAAAATGTTCCCCTGCAAGCACTTAGATGGTGGCAAGCACTTCCTGGTAAAGCAAACAGTCTGATAAGAAACAGAAAGGCTTTGCAAGATATCTTTCAGGTGACAGATTATTTTTTACATTCCCAGTCAGCCGGAAGTTGCTGCAATTGAGGCAAAAGCTAAAAATGATAGAAAAAAATGAATGAAAAAAGTAAGGTACATTATATTATCCGGCAATCGTACATTGTTTCTAGGGTGCAGGGCTCCCCATATAGAGACCAGTCTGTGACTGGTGCTTGTTAAGTCATAAGCTTCCACACGTAAAGAGCATAAAGACATTATTATTTTGTTAGCACAGGGTGAAACAGTCACTGGTTACAAAGCAGAACAAACAGTAGCTTCAGAGCGTTGACAGGCTATAAAGATGTGTCAGCACTGGATAATTGTCTCTGGCCTCCTAATTTAAGGGTAGTGATGAGCCCAACAGCAGACCCTCCCAGAAGATATTATTTGTAGATAACAAGTCCTTTTTCTGGGACTCGCTCATAAAAAGACCCTGGCATGACCTGCTGAAGCGTGACGACTCCATCCAGTTTGAGGGGTGCTCTCCTTTTATCTGTCAACATAGATTAAGGTGCGCTCCTTTGATCTACCAACGTGAACGAGAGTGTAACCTTTCTTGCTTTGTCATAAGATGGGGTGCAGGCCAGACAAGTGGCTGTTGGCCAACTTTGCAGTGTCGGCCTCTAGGATTGTTAACATTCTGTATTCAGTTTAGCCTCAATCTATGTCAGAGCTTCATGATCATTGATCAATCCCACAGGAACTAAGCAGGTTTTAAATGGTTTTAATTTTTGACCACAGTTATTTTCAGATTAAGTTTAGCAATCCGTTTTGCAAATTGTTTCTATGCAAAATAGCAGTAATAGCTAATTTCAATGTAATTTCAAATAATTTTCTATAATATCAACGACCTGCAACTGTATCCAATTTTTTTATGATAAATTATTATTCCTTCTTAAAACAATTCCATATTCGCATACTCCAAATAAAAAATGAATGGCAAATAAAGGGAAAGTCTTCAGTCAGAACAACTAATTCCCTTAGAGCCCATCAAGGACTTTCAAAGGAAGTGCTATACATTGTAGGATAATCCAAAGATTTTTTTTCCTTCCAGAATCAAGAACCAGAATAAATAAATAAATCTCCTAACAACCTAATCAAAGATTTAATTGTACATATAAGTCAATTAGAAGATCCTCTTATCCAGAGCAACTTAAAATAAGTCCAATAAGTACAGAGATTATTGAATACATCTGGATACATCACTACATGGCCTCATCACCTGCATGTACCAGGTATATACAATACCAACGATACTTGAGTAACTAGAATTTCTGTTTATGGCCCACAAATTTTAACCATAGTAAACAGTTTATCCTCTGGATTTGTACCAGTCACTAAAAGGGGCAGTAATATATAAAGCTTCTACTAGAAAGCCAATCAAGGAAATGTTTTATAACATTCAACTTATTAAATATCTCTCTTTGACCACCTCCCGAAGGATAACTAATATAAAATAAATGCTCTATTTTCAGTGTATACCATAGTTCTGAAGCAGCATTTAAACCCGACATACACTCGCCTATGAAAAGTGAAATGACATTTACATTTTCTCAGGGGGACCTGACGTTTTTTTCACCCTCTATAACCGGTGTGAGTATTTCCGAATGCTTGGTTATGAAAAGCCCTCTGCAACTTCCACTTAATCCTGAAGAGGAAGTCTTTTTGATCTTTATAAAGGATTTAGCCCTAAAAGGTCATATACTCATTAAAACAACCCCCCCACTTCCCCCTTCCTGGATTCCTACTCTTTTTTAACTAATGTAAAAAGCCTTCTTTACTGTATGTAGATTCACATTTGATTGTAATGTCATTTGTGAAATGTTTGACAATAACCTGTTATCACGGACCAAACATTGTGTTGGATGGTCCTGTTTTCCTTCAGCTCAACACATTGCTATTTGCCAGTTTTATTGAAAATTAAATCTGCCCTCTCCTTTGTCAGCCAGTCATAGGTAAGGTTGCATGTCCTCTGTGTGGCAGCTCTTCACGCAACATTGTCGTCACAGTTGACATCCCTGTACTGATGGAGCAACTGCAGTCCTCCTTAATAGCTTCTCTCACCAAAGGAGGATGAGAATCAGGCAGACTAATAGAATTAGTGGAGACCCAGACTGCTCTTTTCCTTGAGGGTGAGGCAACCAGTCCAATCACTCCACCGGCACTCTGCAAATTATACACAACAAAGATACATAGCCGAACGTCCAGACGGACAGACAGACGCATGCATTCACACACATTTATGAATCAGTTCTTTTGAAAGCCCACACAGTGCAACATCATAAAGATTGGAGAGTGGCTGGTGCTTGCTGGGAATATTAAATAATAATAATAATGCCTCCTTGTCCCGGAGCCTATAGACTTTGAAAGAGTTTAATCGTAACCTGAATAAAGGATAGGAGGTCAGTAGCCTTTGAAGAGGCCATAAAAGTCACTCCCAGATTGTTTCTGATTCCATTATAATCATGTCATGATCCTCACTGCGCGTCTAACTACATTTAGCTCCATTTCTTACTCGTTCAGTTCTTTCCTATACCTCCCTCATAATTTATTCAGTGATCATTAAAACTGTTTAACAGTGTCATAATGGTCTCCTCAATTAGCCGTGGGATTGATGCCCCTCATCAACTGCAATTACTGCTCTTTTTTCGATGTCTTTACAACAGAAAGGTAGCGCGGACACCCTTCTGGTTAGACAAATTGCCTTGCCAGTTCTATTGAACTATTCACATGCATTGATGTTTGCTGGGTCAGTCCATAAAGTAAACTGGGTGTTTCAAGTATGTCGGCTGTCATGACATGCAACATGTGCAAAGGGATGGTGGTGAGACATAACTCTTAAATGACCTGTTGCTGTAGCGGATGGCAGGCTTTGTCATTAAGTCATTGGGATTAGCATGGCTTTCTGATTAGACATTCATCATGGATGTTCAAACTAATGGCTGTGTAATTCATTTGTTCCTCTGCCCTACGAGGACAGATAAAAGGCCAACGGAGGCAAACAGGGTTTATGGATGTTTACGTCTACCGGTGTTAAAGTGATGTATTAAAATATACAGGCAAAGAGGAACTAATCCGGTATGTGTGATTTCCTAATTGTTCCTAATCAGAACACTCTTAACTAAAATACAGTGACATCAGTTTTAATGATATGGACATTATCGTTATCATCTTTCTTGGCATTAAATTATTTTACCATCTGTTCTGTAAAGTGATTATTTTAAATCAGTTAAAAGTAGCCTGCTTTTTGTAAAGGTTTTGTCTAATTTGCGGAGTAAAAACTATTACTTTATCTTTCAGTGAATAGCTTCCAAAAGTTGTAAAACATAAATATGGTATTTTAAACATTGACAAAAGTGGTTTAGAAAAGACAGTGCATATCAAGATGCCATTGCAATGCAATGAGGAAATTGAGATTTAATTCCACAGTGTTTGTCATTGGGCAATATACAAGGAATATTGCTGTGATCATAATTATAATTGAGTTCTAATTGTCTCATAGTCAGTTCAAACCATTTATTATATGACCATTGTTAATGGAGGTTGATGAATTAATATGAATGAGGTATACACTGCGTACTGTATATGTGTGGATCATCTCTTTGCATCTTCTGGGACTACAAGCCTTCCTGTCTTCAATTCTTTTTTTGTTTTCATAAAATCTGTAAAAATCACTGTTTAAGGGATACCCAAAACATTTAGGCCTACTTGGTCATCATTTAAAAGTTATAAAAGAGATATGTTTTGGTTAAATCCAACTACTTGTCTGGCCCTAATAGTTCTTTGGCATTGCACCTTGTAATGTGGCGGCCCTTTTCAATGGTGCCCATTTACATTCTTCATGACCCTGCACTGACAGAATGTATTGGTATTGTTGTTAGGAAAGGATGCTGCCTTCAGATCACTCAATGTGGGGACTGCCTACAATGCTGGGACTTGTAGTCAGCTGCTGTCTGTCGCACCTATCTGCCTAACAATGTCTTCACAGATAGTTTGGAGAAGGTTGTAGTTTTAATGTCATATAGTGTAAAAACGATGAAAGATATGATCTATTCAACAAAATGCAGACTTGCCTATTAGCAATGTCAACAGTACAACTGGGATAGAAGTAATAGAATAAAACCCATAGATTATAGTGTGACAACGGGATGCAGAACGATACTCAGGCAGAACACAGGTGATGCCCATGGGCATGTTTACTATAAAACAAAAAGAACTGTGCATGTAGTGAAAAATAAACCATAAACAGCAACTAAGGCCAGTTCCTAGCCACTTTCTACGGAATCGGCTCAACTGCTCGCCAACTTATTGTGTCTGTAACAGCAGCAAATACTGTGGTTAGCAGACTCTTCCCTATATCTCCTCTCTCTCCTTTTTAGGTGCCTTAATGAGATGCAGGTGTCCTCTCCAACCCCAGTTTTGACAAACCTGATTAAGCTTTTCATCCAACTAATTATTAGCATCAGGTTTGGTAAATTAGGGTTGTTCTCCAGAAGCAGGAATGAGCACCCCTGTTAAATATCGCATTGCCCTCTCCAAGGTGCTGAACCGGTGAGGGCAGCTTGTGTGCGCTGGTCAGGAACACAGCACTGTTAACTCAGCCACTCCACAAACACATTAATAAGGACACAATACTTATAGTTGTGTGAATAAATGTAAGGATGAAATCAAAATGGCAATTAAGATATTTGCAATATTTTTAGTTCATGATTTGTGCAGAAGTGAATCATTACAGAGCCTGCACATTAATAAATAGCAGTCTGGCAGCAAAAGCTATAGAGTGTGTGACAAGAAACTGTGTGTATACAGTATGTATGTGCGTGCGTGAGTGAGTGAGTGTACGCAGTAACTGATTCTAGTTGAAGTGGGGAGAAACATAATGGCTTAAGAATTCCATGATATGATACAGATCCCCTATGTCCAATGGCAGCTGGATTATCCTTCAGAGGCAGCGCTTCAGATAAACGTGAAGAATGGGTGTCCGCTTGGCCCTTGTGATATCCTCGGCTGTCTTCATTACGTGCTGAATGACCTTGTAGTAGCAATACCTGTGCCAGAGCATGATTCAGCCAGTTATAATGGGTGCTCTTTATTGAGACAGGAAATGAACAGGAACCAAAATACACTCACCTAAAGGATTATTGGGAACACCCGTTTAATTTCTCCTTAATGCAATGATCTACTCAACCAATCACATGGCAGTTGCTTCAATGCATATAGGGGTGTGGTCGTGGTCAAGACAATCTCCCGAACTCCAAACTGAATGTCAGAATGTTGATGAAAGGCCAATGTTAAAGGTGATTTAAGAAATTTTGAGCGTGGCATGGTTGTTGGTGCCAGACGGGCCAGTCTGAGTATTTCACAATCTGCTCAGTTACTGGGATTTTCATGCACAACCATTTCTAGGGTTTACAAAGAATGTTGTGAAAAGGGAAAAACATCCAGTATGTAGCAGTCCTGTGGGCAAAAATGCCTTGTTGATGCTAGAGGTCAGAGGAGAACAGGCCGACTGCTTTAAGCTGATAGAAGGGCAACTTTGACTGAAACCACTCGTTACAACCGAGGTATGCAGCAAAGCATTTGTGAAGCCACAACACGCACAACCTTGAGGCGGATGGGCTACAACAGCAGAAGACCCCACTGGGTACCACTCATCTCCACTACAAATAGGAAAAAGAGGCTGCAATTTGCAAGAGCAGAATGTTGCCTGGTCTGATGAGTCTCGATTTCTGTTGAGAGATTCAGATGGTAGAGTCAGAATTTGGCATATACAGAATGAGAATATGGATCCATCATGCCTTGTTACCACTGTGCAGGCTGGTGGTGGTAGTGTAATGGTTTGGGGGATGTTTTCTTGGCATACTTTAGGCCCCTCAGTGCCAATTGGGCATTGTTTAAATGCCACGGCCTACCTGAGCATTGTTTCTGACAATGTCCATCCCTTTATGGCCACCATGTACCCATCCTCTGACGGCTACTTCCAGCAGGATAATGCACCATGTCACAAAGCTCAAATCATTTCAAATTGGTTTCTTGAACATGACAATGAGTTCACTGTACTAAAATGGCCCCCACAGTTACCAGATCTCAACCCAATAGAGCATCTTTGGGATGTTGTGGAACGGGAGCTTCGTGCCCTGGATGTGCATCCCACAAATCTCCATCAACTGCAAGATGCTGTCCTATCAATATGGGCCAACATTTCTAAAGAATGCTTTGAGCACCTTGTTGAATCAATGCCATGTAGAATTAAGGCAGTTCTGAAGGTGAAAGGGGGTCAAACACAGTATTAGTATGGTGTTCCTAATAATCTTTTAGGTGAGTGTATATCTTAATGAGGATTAACCGGAAGCTGTGTGCACCAGATGAAGGAAGATCTTATCTCAGGCATGAGAGGTGCCAGTGTGAGGACATGTGCTTACATATGCTATGACAAGCTTGTTTCCTACCCTCCCTTCCAAGGGCTATACTGACAGAAATCAAAGTGACAGAATCAATGTTTAGGATCAGTAATCCCTACACCATGCTCCCACTCCCACAGGGACTGTCAAAATCATAAGTATCTGCTACTGTCATGCATTATCCGCATTAAGTTCAAGGGGTTTTATCAGAGTGAGATGTTCTGGATCGTCAACCTTCACAAAATATTTCTTAAAACATCATCCGTGCAATTTTGAGATTGCATAATAAAGGTGTCTAAGGTACAAGATACTAATTATAGGTAATTTTCAGATGTCTGTATAATTCTTTTGCATTGAGCAACGTGTGAATGAGTGAACGGACAGCCAGTCCTTTGAGACGGGGGAGGCTGAAGGAAAGTGAGACTAATGGGATACGTAAAGGGAGCAGAGTAGTGTGGAAGAGGCAGAACCAGAAGACTAAATGGAGGAGGTTTAGTACAGGATAAGAGATAGCTGTGACACCACACTGAACAACATGCATTCTTCTGCATTTCTTGGTTGAATGTTGATAAGCAATTGAGTGGTTCTATTGTAGTTTTAATGAGAAATGTAACCATAATAAAGAGTTGAGTGATCACACCATACAGCCACGACAACGAGGGTCTCTTCATAGTCTCCAGGTCTTAAAGAAATTGGCTCGAAGTTTGGGTCAGATAAAACAGTACATTTTAAATTAAGGGTAATATACAGTACACAGTCAACACACACTATAAATGCTTCAATGTTACGCTGTGTGCTGTGTTTTTTGTTGTTGTTGTAGCTGTTGCCTTTGTACACCCCAGGACATGTCCCGTAGCTACTTAAAGAGGTGCTATAGGGGTACAATGATCATCATGAGAGAACTTCTAATTCCTGAATGTGCTCAGTGGTTCCAGCTCAAAGGTCAATATGAAAGCAACTGAATAAACACTGTTTATAACTGTGAGAGTTATAGTTATGTACATTATATATACATATGTATACACACATACAGTAAATAAAAGATGCGTCTTTAATTTTAAAAAGGAAAAATATATATTTTAATGCTTTAATGGACAGAAAATGTCACAGTAGGTGAGATTTTACCCCATTTTTAAAGTCGAACCTAGTCAGCAGCTCAGACCACGAGATCACCGCAGGTCCCCACTGCAGACTTGTATTAGTCATTGTGAGGGATTCTTCAACCAGAGTTATCTGTTCTTTTTTAATTAAAAGATTCCAGAAAGTGCCAAAAATGGGTGCATCCCTATGGAAAGGCACTCTTAAGACTAAGGCCTTATTTGTTATTTGTCAGTTTAACATAAAGTCCAATTAAAGGAGGACTTTTGCTTTATCCCAACCTGTTTAACAGACACACATAGAGTAAATAGTGGTTGGAACTGTGGAATTAGCTAACCCAGTGCTCGATGTGGGGCGGTACTCATCGGTACGCAGTACCGGAACCTCTACATTTGACTGTTAAGCGTACCTGCACTTTTTCTTGCGTACCGATGCCTCTCGCAAGTAGCCAGTACACAACCACTGACAGAGAAAGCGTCAGTGTCAGAGAGATTGGTAATGATCCTAACGTTACATAAACTACACTACCCAGAGGGAACTACGTGACTTACTTCAGATCTCTTGACGAATTACGCAAAGGCAAGCAGTCCGCCCACCCTATCAAAAGTTCGCTTCTCTACGGACACTCGTTAGAAAATGCTGTCGCCTGACCGTAACATATTTTTCACTGCTGAAAACCCAAAAAGAAGTGTGTCTTTTTTAAGTCGTTATGCTAGCCTGGCTTTAGAAAGGTACTTAAAGAAAGCGTGCGCCAGAGCCAGAAACGTTAATAGAGGTCCAAGTCCAACCAGATTTATTTGGTACGTTTCATGAGCTTCAAACTAATGTTAATTAAAACCCTCACAGTCTCCCGACGTTCTAGTTTCATGCTTGGTACCGTTTGAAAGAGGAAGATCAAACGGAAAGAATAAGTGGTGGCTCATCCCTTTAGGTTAAACACAGCCGGAGCTATGATGCTGCAAAGTCGGTCATGTTTTATAGACACCTTTTTTACTAAAGACGTTACACGTTAAAAATAGCTGGGATTTCAAAAACGTATAGAAATATTTTAAGAAATGGGTGCAGCATTTTGATGTTGACTAGTTTGTATGGCCTCCAAACTTTGAACACCGGTCCAGGAGCCCTATGCATTAAAAAGTCTTATTCGTCATGGTTTACATGCTTTTACACAAATAAAACTAAATATACATATGTTCTTTTTTTGGGATAAATATTTAATAAAACATAAAATTCAATAATCCAGGATGTTGGATTTCATTACTCCATGTTGTAGCCATGGGTTTGCTGTGAGTCCAAAACCATAAGGCACTCCACTGTAGGTCAAAGTATGACCTTTCCAGAGGCCAAAAAGTCAACTTTGTGCCAGGCGGACTTAAAACCCCTTAACCCTTAAAGGTTGATGTGAGCGGAACTGCTAGCAATGAGGAGTCTGCAGCTACCAACCTAAATGTTACCTTTGTCAATGACACCAATGTCAACAATAAAGTGAGTAACGAAACACATGCATGGCTTGAATTTTTGTCAAGGGACACACACACGACTTGTTTAAATAAATACATTTATGTTGTTATAAATAACACTAAATTGTTGTTGTACCAGCAGTATCTCCAAGTTTTGTTTTTCACTGTAGAAATCTCAGATGTTAATGATTTGCCAATGCAAGAGAGTAACGGCACCTTTTTCTTCCCACTTCAAGCACTGAGCCAACCATTGTGGTTCAGTGACCCAGGAAGTGCCACAGAGAAAAAGAGCTTGTAATCAAAGGCCATCTAAATCAGCTTGTTGGGATAAATTTCCACTCTATGAATTACATTCCAGGCTTCATGATTCTCTGCAAGGACCAAGCTGGTCATAAAGGTATATGTTGTTTGTCAAATGTTGCCCTCCATCAGGATTCATGACTGGTACAGACAGCCTGGAGAAGAACACAGCTTGACAGGTAGAAATGTGGACCCTTCATGTTCAATAGGCAGACTATCATGGAAGGCTGGCTTCATAGGGACATATGGAGAGTCGGTCTGGAATGATAAACATATTCCTCATCTTACCTCACCACTCTCACTCCCTCCATATCTTAGTCTCTTACCTCCAAGGTATCTGCCTGGAATACTTTATGGAATTTTGGAAATCTTGCCTTGTTCTGTGAGATTACACCCAAGGTAACACAGTACTGTTTCACCTGGCATTAACGTTCCATACTACAATAAATAACTTGGAATCCACTGTTATCTTACTTTCAGTAATGTCCAAATCCATCATCATTCATTGGTACTGGATAGAACGGAATATTGCTTAAGTAAATCTGGCATTATGTACACAGGTAAGGAATATGTGTTTTTGATAGTGGCCTGTAAAATAAATCTGAAAATAGCAGAATGTTGTTTGAAGGAACATTGTTAACCTGCCTGAAGCTTTGTTAAATGTTTTGTTTTGTTATGACAAAGGCTCTGATTTTATGTGTATTAAGTTTTCACCTTCTGTATCTAGCTGTAACATATAAGCAGCTGTTTTCATGCCCTTCACTCCTCAAACAACACAGCTTTGACCCATTCCAGGCTCTCTCGGTTTAAGTCAGATGTAATGGAAATGTAATGGAAAATCTTCAACTGTCGCCTACCATTCATTGAAATTCCTCTCGTAACATTCTATGTGAATGCCAGTGAGATCCATGGGAGGGAGGCGACCTTCTCTTGGTGGTTTGTCCCTGGAGGGAGATGAGAGGAAAACGGAGAGGACTGAGATGTGGGTCTTACCCAGTGGGGGATTACAGACCAGGGCTGGCTCTAACAGATGCCCTGACAGATTTTAGCGTGACCCCAGCTGGTGATCTCTACACCCTTGCCACTCATCATTGCCATGTCAGACAGCTCCCACTCAGTCTAATCAGGTATGCATGGCATCATGCTGTGTGAAGACAGCATCACTTTCATCCTATAGATCCTAGCTGATTGCTGTCTGGGAGGAAAACATGCGAGAGATTGAGACATCCTGTTGAAATGTAGTTAATTTTTGGAGATGTGCTTGGGGCGGTGTCAATTTAGACAGCACAATTTAGACTGGGGTACATGGGTAAGTAGTCAGACACATGTACCTCGTCACATCTTTCTCATGTGACTCCTGCGCATGTCAGGCGCATGTGAATTAAATCATATAGAATTTGTAATTCTTCCCATATGTACACAGTGCATAATTAGAGCTGGATCTTACTGGAACTTCCCAGACTTGGTTCACTTTGTTCAATCACCTATTTTGCCCAGATCTGACATCTCTTACTCATTATTTGTCTTTCTCCATCACTGTTTGCTGCCTGCCTTGTAAACATTTAATGAACTATTGGTCAGAGTTCAATAAAATTGCCTATTCCTCCTCTCTATTTGTAACAACTTGCGGTTGTACAAGAGAGAAGCTAACACAAAGGCACTGAAGGAAAATAAACTGTTTTATTAATGAAAA
Source organism: Umbra pygmaea (assembly GCA_016801145.1). NCBI lineage: Eukaryota > Metazoa > Chordata > Actinopteri > Esociformes > Umbridae > Umbra > Umbra pygmaea. Next base: position 14,869 of record JACXGM010004599.1, on the reverse strand, counting down.
CAAAATAACACAGCCATGATTGGAAGAAATAGATAATATATTCGAACAACACTGTCACTGACACGCGCTTACATGAATCAATAACTGACAGGGAATGACACAAACACAGGTTTATGTAGATCCTAAGTTGATGAGGGTTAAACAGAAACATGTGTGGACTGATTGTGACACACACTGGCAATCTGTAGTGTGCACAAGTCATGTGATAAAGGCCATGTGACCATAAAAGTGGGAAAAACTAGGAATAATTACAACAACAATACACACGGGGGGAAACTACAGTACATCCGAAAAGTATTCACAGCACTTCACTTTTTCCAAATTTTGTTATTTCCCTGAAAGTTCTACAAACAATACTCCATAATGACAATGTGAAAGAAGTGTGTTTAAAATCTTAGCTAATTTATTTTGAATAAATATGAAAAAACACATTTACAAAGGTATTCACAGCCATTGCCATGATACTCAAATTGAGTTTAGGTGCATCCTATTTCCACTGATCATCTTTGAGATGTTCCCACAACTTGATTGGTGCCCACCTGTGGTAAATTCAGTTGAATGGACATGATTTGGAAAGGCACACAACTGTTTACAATATATAAGGTCCCACAGTTAACAGTGCATGTCAAAGCACAAACCAAGCAAAATAAGTTCCAAGGAATAATCTGTATCCGTAAATGGAAGAAGTTTGAAAGCACCAGGACTCTTCCTAGAGCTGGCCGCCTGGCCAATCTGAGCGATCGGGGGAGAAGGGCCTTAGTCAGGGAGGTGAGCAAGAACCCGATGACAGAACTCCAGTATTTCTGTCACAAGTCCCTGTAGTGTTATAAAAGAGCAAACAAGCACTACCTCGAGGCGCTAAATCAAAGGGTAATTCCAGGAGCAAGGCGACACCACAAGAACACGTAACAAGGAACATTTAATGACAAGGAACAAGACCAAACACTCAACCTAAATACAACACCTAACGAGAGACAATGGGAAACACCTGGGGGTCAGAGGCAATGCTGTGAGACACAATAGGTTGACTGGGGAACACGTGACGTATACAGAGGCAGGAGGAGCGGGGAGGAAGCAAAACAAAACACATGGAATGCATGGAAAGGGCACAGGAGGGAGACAGAACATCACTAACAGGGGAGCAACTCAAAATAAACAAAGTCCCTTCCCAGCCCGTCTAGGGCTGGACGTTACAGTTTCTCTGTGGAGAGAGGAGAAACTTCCATCTTCCAACAACCATTTCTGCAGCAGTCCACCAATCAGGCCTGTATGGTACAGTGGCCAGACGTAAGTCACTCCTTTGTTAAAAGCACATGAGAGCCTGCCTGGAGTTTGCCAAAAGGCACCTGAAGGACTCTCACGCCATGAAAAACAAAATTATCTGGTCTGATTGAACTCTATGACCTGAATGGCAAGCGTCATGTCTGGCAACCAGCCACTATTCATCACCTGGCCAATAGCATTCCGAAAGTGAAGCATGGTGGTGGCAGCATCAAGCTGTGGGCATGTTTTTCAGTGGCAGGAACTCTGAGACTAGTCAGGATCGAGGGAAAGATTAATGCAGCAATGTACAGAGACATCCTTGCTGAAAACCTGCTCCAGAAAGCCCAGACTTTAACTGATTGAACATCTCTAGAGAGATCCGAAAATGGCTGTGCACTGACGCCCCCCATCCAATCTGATAGACCTTGGGAGGTCCTGCAAAGAAGAATGGGAGAAACTGCCCAAAAATAGGTGTGCCAAGCTTGTAGCATCATACTCAAAAAGACTTGAGGCTGTAATTGCAGCAAAAGCCTCCCATTCGGAAGGGTGCCCCCGATGCCAAACACAGGGCTCTAGAACGGCGGAAGGGCAGAACCCCCGTCCGAAAGGCGACCCCGACGTCCCCACCAAGTTTGGCTGATGATAGATGGGTCAAATTGTGGCTGCCATGGGGGGTGCAGCACATAGAGGCTGTGGGGGCGTGGCCGCCGGTGAGGTTAGACCCCCGGTGGTCTCCACTGCCGCTACTGGCTGAGATGGACACCCGAAGAGCTCTGTTTCAGCAGCTGGTGATGATGGACACACAGAGATCTCTGCTGTGGCCGCTAGTGAAGTTGGACCCTCTGTGGTTTCCTGAAACATTGAATAACATGCAATGCTTAATTTGAGGGGGATCCTGGTGGAACAGGATCCGGGACCTCTCAGAATTCATGAGATTTGTTCCGGGATCTATTTTGACGTGATCCGCTGGCTCTCAGGCATGATATGTCTTCTTCCATCGCTGTTTGCCATTGATACTGTAAACATTCTAATAAAAGTGATACAAGTTCAATCAAGTTACCTATTCTTCCTCACTAATATGTTGCGTACTGATATAAAGCTTTCATGCATGGTAAAAGTGCAGACTTCCTATTAACTGAAACCAGCCATGTCAGTGAACTTCCTGTGTGAGCACTATTTCAATATGAATTGATTTTTATTCTCTAACTAGTTCATAAAGAAATTGAACTAGTTCATAGGCATTTTCCATGGTTTTGAGTCCTGAAATTCCCCAGAACCCGGCAAACGTGGCTGCAACACTGTTTCCAGATCGGTTTTGTCTTGATTCACTGGTGTCAGCGTAGTGAGTAGGCTACTGCACTTGAAACAAATCGTGGTGATTAACTTCTTCGAAGTCGAAAAGGGAAATATTGTTGGAAAACCAAGGTAAAACATTTTGTTCTGTACAGGCGTTATTATCAATTATCATTACTACTGATGAGTTTCATAACTATCCTCTGCAAATTGAATGAATTATATAAACAAAAGCGTTGGTTTCACTCTCAAAATGCTGGCTGTGCAAGTCAGCCTGAAAATACATAGGGCTAGACCAAACACATCCAGAGCTAAAGTGAAGGTCTCTGCATGGCTAGCGGGCTGTTACTAGGTATATACAGTGTTGTGTTCCCATGGTTGGTGTTTGTGAATGGGTCTAGCTTAATCCCTTAGAAAAGGGCTGGTGATGATTTTAAGGCAGTGAATAGTGGTGTGGAATTTAACTGGTTTAGAAGGCTACGTCCTTTTTCAGAAACACACATTTGTCTAGCTATAAATCCTATTTCTTCACATTTTAAAAATATGAAAAAAGTTATTCATATAAGATAATATTTCCCCAAACAATGTAGTGTCATGTTACACACAAAACAAAACCTAAGATTCACGAAAGTTATCAAAGAAGGACATGTGATTGCTACAATTCCTGTTGAAATTAAAAAGTAAGATATAAAATTATTAAAATCATTATACCCATCACTATTTTTACATAATGATGGCGTAAGTGCATAAAAGGGATTTTTTATTCATTTAGAATCCTCAAGGAAATGCATCAATTCAAGTAAAAAAACAACAACCATTGGATGTTAAATTTGTTTGTTTGAGCTTTGTCTCAAATTATTACTCGATTTTTTTCTTACACTATGAACCCCTATGGTGTGCTACCCAGTGGGAAGTTTGTGGATGGGTACACCATCTTTACCATGATGGATGCAGACTGGCAGAGTAGGCTGTAATGGGAAAGGGTGTACTGAGCTGCTGTGTTGTTTTCCACTTTTTTTCTATTTGTTCCTTACCTCTGAACCTGCCGGATCCTTCTCCGTTTTTAGATCCTGGATCCTTCTCCGTATTTACAAATTTAGCACTGACAACATGGGATGACACAAACACAGGGGTTTGAATACCAGGTTGATGAGGGTTAAGCAGAAATGTCTATGGACTGATTGTGACACACACTGCCAATATATACTCTTCACAAGTCATGTGATAATAGACCATGTTACCATAACAGTGGGAAAAACTAGACAAAATACAACAAAAATACATACAGGAGTGAAATTATATACATCCGTCTCCCAAGGGGGGCAACCGTGACACTATTCCTTTTTCTCTACCTATAGTCATACAGTCGTATGCAAAAGTTTAGGCACCCCTGACAGTTTCCATGATTTTCATTTATAAATAATTGTGTGTTTGGATCAGCAATTTAATTTTTATCTATCAAATAAATGAAGGACACAGTAATATTTCGGATGTGAAATGAAGTTCATTGGATTAACAGAAAATGTGGAATATCCATCAAAACAAAATTAGACAGGTGCAAATATTTGGGCACCCTTGTCATTTTGTTGATTTGAACTACCTAGCACTGATTAATTGGAACACACAATCATGAGAAGGTGGCCAATTGCAAGTTGTTCTTCTCTTTGAATCCTCTGAAGAGTGGCAACATGGGGGCCTCAAAACAACTCTCAAATGATCTGAAAACAAAGACATGTTGTTCAACATTATGGTTAAGGGGAAGGCTACAAAAAGCAGAGAGTAAAGCTGTCAGTGTCCACTGTGAGGAACATATTTAGGAAATGGAAGACCACAGGCACAGTTCTTGTTAAGGCCAGAAGTGGCAGGCCAAGTATAATATCGGAGAGCCAAAGGCGAAGGATGCACCCTAGACACAGCAAATATAATTTGCAGCTAGGGTCAGTCTAGCAACTCTCCGTTGACTTGCGAGCTGGAAAAACCAAATTCTGGTCAGGCCAATCACATCGTGTATAGAGTTGGTGGGCAGGCTTAACGTAATTACGGGCGAACAAAGAAATGGTTGCTGCTGCTGGCGAACGGCGGTCTTTCGAATCGGCTTTGTCCGCAACTCTGGTAGACTTGGAGTTAATCTTTTCTTTGAGAAAAGAAAAAAGAACAGCAATGAAGTATTTCTTACAAAAGGAAACTGTGTTCGGAGTTTTGCCGACCGGATACTTAGTTGCTCTGGTTGGTTGTAGTGCAGAGGGAATCCTCTATTGCGTGCAGAGGGAATTTGAAAGACACCGGTTTACCCCGCCTCTCAAATTGAGCACTGCCAATAGTGAGTTCCCAGACCCAACATCTTGATGTGGGATTGGCTTGTCAGGCTAAGAGAACACAGCATTCCAAGACAAACACTTGCTACCCACAGTAAAATTTGGTGGAGGTTCCATCATGCTGAGGGGCTGTGTGGCCAGTGCAGCTACTGGGAATCTTGTTAAAGTTCAGGGTCACATGGATTTCACTCAATATCACCAGATACTTGGGAATAATGTAGAGGAATCAGTCACAAAGTTGAAGTTATGCCGGGGTTGGATATTTCAACAAGACAATGACCCAAAACACTGCTCAAAATCTACTCTGGCATTTATGCAGAGGAACAAGTAGAATGTTCTGGAATTGCCATCTCAGTCCCCAGACCTGAATATCATTGAAAATCTGTGGGGTGATTTGTAGCGGGCTGTCCATGCTCGGCAACCATCAAACCTAACTGAGCTGGAGATATTTTGCAAGAAGGAATGGTCCCAATTACCTTCATACACAATCCAGACACTCATGAAAGGGTATAGGAAGCATCTAGAGGCTGTCATTTATGCTAAATAAGGGTCAACTAAATATTGATGTGATATTTCTGTTGGGGTGCCCAAATTTATACACCTGTCTATTTTCATTTTGATGCATATTGCACATTTTCTGTTCATCCAATAAACCAATTTCACTACTGAAATATTACTGTGTCCTTCAGTTATTCGATATCTGATCCAAACACCCAATTATTTATAAATGAAAATCATGGAAATTGTCAGAGGTGCCTAAACTTTTGCATATGAATGTACACTGTCAAGATTTAAATGTAATACTGACACTTAAATGTATAGCTAATCCAAGTGATTTTGGACATTATGATTTCATAACAGTAAACTCATGAGTTCAGAAGTTAAGTTCTTGATAATACACAACAAATGGACGTTCGTTTTCACCTTCGTAAGGTCTTTTCATCCAGCAGAAATATCTACACAATATCCATGTAAAACACTATCAATAAATTACAATACAATATATTAATAATTTAAAGATTCATGGGAAATAAAATAGATAAAAACAATCAATTGTTTTCTCACAATAACATGAATTTAATTAAATTCAAGATTAATTAATAAGAATCACACCTCAATGTGGCATATCACAGCATGAGCTGGGTGGGGCTTATGGTCCCAAGGTTGTCCGGGTCTTTAAGAGATGCAAATGTCCTGACCATTAAAAGTGCATACTAATTAAATTCACAGTGGGCCTGTTGGAACCTGCTGTCACCAGACCCATTTTGCTCTTTTACTCTTCAGCACAATAAATCTTCCTCATCTTACTATTCTTTCATTCATTTAACAACTTACATAGTTACTCTACTTAAAAATGTATTAATTGATATGTCACCTATGTGTGATAAATGTCATAATTCAGAGGGAACACCACAGGTCTCAATTTCTGGAATGTCACAGGGTCTGAAAAACTGACTGAGCTCCAGAACAACATTTCCTTGAGATAAATGATTGCTCAGCGAATTAGCCAATACCATATATTTAAAATGAATTTTACATATGTGTATACAATTTCATTTCCTCTCAAATTTTGATATTTTCACTTTGTAACTAAGTCTACATTTACAGTGTCCCCCACTATTACTGACACACTTGTTGTAGATAAGAAAAAATTATTTATTATTTCAAACTTGGAATTACATTGTTAAATAAAGTATGATAGTGATTCTTCTACTAGTAGATTATGCACATACAGTTGCAATCAAATTTCTTCAACCCCCATTGCCAATCAGGTTTATTGTAAAACTGTACAATACACTTTCAGCTGTTTGCAATGAACAAATCAAACAAAAGCAATTGAAATTGCTCAACACAACAAATTATTTAAGTGGTTTCCCCAAATTCAACAGAAAATGACTGATAATGATTTTTCCAGTCTCAAAATGATCCAACCCTTTCATGGCAAGCATCTTCAGTACTTAGTATGACCTGCTGCAAACAAGATGCATGGCCAGACACCAGCCTCTGGCAGCATTCCTGAAGAATCTTAGTCTATTCCTCATGAGAAAAAGCCTCATGAGTAATATTTTGAGTTTGCGTGCTGCAACCGCCTTCTTAAAATCCCAGCAGAGATTTTCTATGGGGTTCAAGTCAAGTGACTGTAATGGCCACTGTAGAATCTTCCAGGACTTCTTCTGCATCAAGCCTATACTTGAGATCATTGTCTTGTTGGAAGGTCCAATTACGCCCAAGCTTCAGCTTCTTCACAGATGGTATGATGTTTTCTCCTAGGATTTCCTGACATTTGAATGAATCCATCTTGCCTTCCACACACTACAGGTTTTCTGTGATAAAGGATGCAAAGCAACCCCAGGACATCACCAAGCCAACACCATGCTTGACTGTGGGCAGGGTGTTCTTTTCAGCCTATGCTTCATTCTTCTTCTTCCAGAAATACCACTGATCCATCGTGCCCAAAATTTCCAGTTTGGTTTTATCACTGCACAGAACAGAATCTAAAAACCTCTGTGGCTTCTTTATATGTGTATTGTATTTGTGGTTTTCTCTGTGTTTCTGTGTTCTGATTTTGTATAATCCATTTCTGGTTTTCGTATTCTCCTGGTCATTATTATCATGCTTCCCTATTTGGACTTCCTGTGCTTGTTTAGTCTCCCTCCATTTATCACACCTGGTTTATGTTAGTCATTAGTTCAGTATATAGTCTTCCCATGTTCAATAATGTTTTGCCAGTCATTGTTTCTGTCCCAGTGTGTCATGTTGCATGTATCCAGATCGAAGTTCAAGTCAATATTCTGTAACTCAAGTTTCTAGTACCAAGTATGTTTGTTGTTTTTTCAGTTGCCAGTGACCGGTCAAGTTAGTTTCTAGTGTTTGTCGTGTTGTTTCGGTTTACTTTGTGTTTTCACAAATTTCTACCCATTTAAAAAATAAACATCATCCTTCTTTGAGGAAACGCATCTGTCTCCAACCTATAGTATCACTCAAACCAGCATTGTGACAGGCGAACTATGCTTCTAACAGTGTAGGAACATTCAGTGCCTTTGCTATCTTTTTGTGTCCTTTTTTGTGAAGGGCGATGATCTCTTCTCTTAACATTCTGGACCATTGTTCTGACTTAGCCATGTTTTCATTATGCAGTCAAACATGACCCTCAACAAACCCCTAGCCAGGTCAGGTATTTCCTATGTTCCAGCTCAAACACAACTTGTGCAACTAATGAAGCCCTTGATTAGTTGCATCAGGTGTGCTTGAGACAACACCTGTTTAGCATGTTTATGCTGTTGTGATGAATGCTATTCAGGGGGTTGAGTCATTTTGAGTTGCATTTTCATTTTGTTTTGGAGAAACCACTTGATGCATTCATTGAGTAACTATTTCAATTGGTTTTGTTTGATTTGTTCATTGCAAACAACTGAAAGTCTGTAAATGTTGACAATAAACCTGATCAGCATTGGCGTGGAATAAACTTGATTGCAACTGTATAGGCTACAACATACATAAATTCCCAAAATGCATTTCTGTCTGCATCTATTCTAGCATAATTGCTTGTTGATTTGGAGTGAGCATCTAAATGTAGTTATAAAACCCCAAGATTCAACATATTTTTGAGGGGAGAATGTTACCTCAATATAGCTTACATTTCTATCCTGTTTTGGACGCAAGATCAAGTTGATAAATAACAATATTTTCTTCATAGTGTAGCCTTAATTGCACATGCTAATAAGGTGTGTCAATAATTGTTGAATGCACAGTATTATAGATATGTTGGAGCTGTCCTTGCAATGCCAGCAGTGTGGATGGTGGGGAGAGAACCTGGGATGTTTTTCTATGTATTCTCATTCTTGTTTATTGTTGGTTTTGCTGCTTTAATGTTATGCTTTTCATTTTATTAATAGAAAACTTATAGAAAAATTATATTTGCTTAGTTGTGATTGTAGGGAGATGTGAAAATAGAATTGATCTTCTCCCACAATGTGTTGGCATTCCTGATTTACATTTTAGTCATGCTGTTATCCAGAACGATTTAGAGTAATCGTAAAATTGCGTGGTGGGTGAAACACACAACCCATTAGTATTAAGTAGATTTTACTCAATTAAATGGCCATCAGCAAAGTCAGTACAAAAAGAGGAAAAAGCCATACTTACATACAGTACATTTCAAACTGGCCACAGTATGTAGGACAACATATTCTGTTAGCAGTATAACACTTTACTCAAAGTATCGATCTTTCATCTCTATTGTTAAGTTCGTTCATTGACACAATTAGCAGTACAACGCTTTCATTGTTTTTTTTTAAAGAGAAGATGTTGATAGCAGAGGCAATGAGACATAGTAATACTAGTCAGTATGTTTGTAAGAACAGTGTGTTACACAGTGGCAGCATCAAGTTGTGAACAATACCTTTATGGCCTGGTCTCAGGATTCGTATTACCCACAAAGGCTTTCTCAGAACCAAAACTGTTAAATAAAGAATGATATCTGCTGCTGTGCTGTGTTATGACACTGTGGATTGCAGGGGATTTCACGTTACATGGCTGGAATACACTATATTGTGTTTCCCTTTGTCTGTATGGGTGAATAATCATCTCTTTTGATAAAGGAAAAAAATACTAAATGTTACCCATGACTGCACAAATATGAGAATGATAATTAGCCTTTTGACATGAATTAAATGAGTTCAATTTGCCTCTAGAATACAAGGGTTTATCTCATATTTTGATAATTTTAAAACAAATTTTTGTGAAGATAACACCAAGTGTTAAATCTTCAACTAGTTCTCCTGTCATATCCACTTCTTAAGGAGGTCGTAAGTTAATAGAATGACACTGTGGTTAGCTGTCTCTGACATGCCATTGGATGCTTGCATTTGACAATCAATCATGGTAGAAAACACAACAGACTGGCAGATGCTTGATGGGTGCTGTCACTAAATACACTTTCACTGGGCCAAGAAAAAGAGCCAAGCTCAATTAACCGGCCTCACCGAAGACTGAGAGACAAATTTACTTGTCAGTGGTTCATGCTACACACCTCTCTGTTTCCTGATGGACTGGAGGAATACACTCCTGAAGGGTTGGCTGATTTAGGGTTTGTCATTTCCTCCAGTGTGTATTATTCCATGTGTGTTATTATTTATTCATTTTCTTTACAACTTTTCAAGTGTTTTCATTAGTTAGGGAAGGAAAAGTTGGCAAACCTTGAGTTGTTTGGCAAATCATACTGATTAATTGAAGAAACACTCCAGAAACACTAGCTGGCACCGAGTTAAAATCAATGTTTTGGTCAGTAGAGCTTTATAAATTGTTTGTGTTTCAGGTTTCGCGAGTACTGTACATACTGAACTGTGGGACACATTCAAGAGGTTTTGAGCTAGGCGACGTCCTGGAAATGCAACACATGTTATGGTTGTTGCACATTTCACTTCATGTACCAGCCTAAACCATCTCCACGGTGAAACACATAAAATATTAACAGAAAGTCAAAATGCAACCTGCATTATTGATATAGGGGAAGAAAAGTCATTTACCTACTATTTCAAGCTATTGTACAGCTTTTAAATTCTAGTGTGCTCTGGCTAAGCAACCAAGAATGTTGGCTTCTTACAACTGTTACAATACACAAGGTCATGTAAAAATTGCTTTGCGTATTTCATGTCTTTGTCTGGGTATTGGAACATCTTGACACGAGCATCTTCTTAATGTTGCTTCTTGCACAAAACACTGACCTTGTGGGTAAACCATTAGCCCATGGGGACCTTGTCTGCCTCTAAAGTCAATTATGTACCAGTAATGCATTACGTACAATTGCATTCCCCAGGCAATCAGTCATTGTCCGCACGAACTGGTCGAGCTACCCGCTTCGTCCCAATCATCTCTCATCCTGTTTTATCCCAGCCTAGGTAGGGATACGTGTGAGGACCATCACCGTTTCATCCAAGGTGACCCTCTGAAGACGTATCCATGGCAACAAGGCAGTCCATTGTTCATTTACACAACTCAATGTTATTGACGGAAGCTTTGAGCTCACCATATCTCCCAACGGTATAATTATCAGCCTCATCCAAGTAATCGGCTCTCATGGATACTCAAAGTAGTTACTGAGGAATATCGCTTTCAAAAAGGAATTAAAATTAAATTATGCCAAATGACTGGTGTTTCTTTATGATCACAGTAAAACTGTACATCACATTGTACACTTCTAAGTGTTAAATTACATTTTCAGTGTCCTAGGGTGGTAGTATTCTGCAGACTTTGGTGCACATTAGTAGGATTCAAGTCTGAGACATTGCTCTTTCAGGTTAAATAAAAATGGGTTTATTTAATATTTTCAATATTGTTCATTTCACTGGCCAGCCTACACCTTGAAATGCATTTTCCAAAACAAAATCAGAGTTCATATGATATTTTGAACATCTGGGACAGTCGTAACATCTTATAAAATGAAAACTGTATGAGACATAAAAATGAGAAACCAACATATTTCAAGACAATTGATATCCTGAACTTGGCTTGAGGTGTTCTGTCTTAAGCAGGTACAAAACCACACAAGACAATTTAATGTCAGTCTGATGGTTGCTTTCATTAATACTGTCAGAATACCTTTTGTCGTTTGCATGTCAGGTGTAATTAAATGGACAGACTCACCATTATATGCCAACTGGAATACATTAACACATAACTGGAATTTCAACAAAAAAATCCTCTGAGTTTGCTTAGCGCACTTGCACATAGCTGGAATTAAATACACCTCTTCGTGAGTTCCCTTTTGAGGGAGATGTTCAGGTGCAGAGCTACAGGAGAACTGCTAGGCATTGGTCTGGGCCATGTTGATGCCACAATAGGGATACGCAAAGTTGGCATACTGTATAACAACATAAAAATATATCATTTTTATCAATGGTAATACAAAGTTGTTTATGATGTTCGTTTAAATCTAATGCTTTAACTTGTGCTATATATCTATTGGAATTTGTCATGGATGTAGTGGTGTTGTGTAGAAGAAGGAGACCAACAGGCAGGTAGATGGTGGTTGTTTGCAATGTTTAATAGAAAAGTCTGGAATCAGTACATGAAATGGAACACCCTACCTGTCGCGGCTTCAAAAACTACCACCACCTTAAATCCCTGTTCCACATCTCCCCGTGCCGGCCCTTCACCCTCTCCCGAACTACACTCACCACTCTCTTTCTTCCATGCACGCTTCTTCTTCCTCCATACATACCGTAAATCCTCAAAACTTACCCCCACACCAGCAACTCTCACACTCCCATCCGAACTCCCCTCTATGCCAACCTCATTCTCGGTACAGCTGTCGCAACTAGGGATGCTCATTTCGGGTCATTTTCACCACCGACAACCGCAACTCGTTATCCGATTATTAACCGTTAACTGATAAGATTATAAGATTCAATTGTCTTTAAATAAAACAATAAATTGACTAGTTTCTGTGACCCATTAAATATACAAACAATTTTCGTCACAGATTTTTTTATGTGCAAACGGCATACAGAACAGATCAACAACAGCTGCGGGTTGCACCAGCTTTGCGTATAAGTTCACTCGGGTGCAAGTCCACACTAAACGATACGTTGAAACTAGTTAGTTTAATACTAAAGCTGTGTCGATGTTTGGTTTCACCACGGAGACTTAAGGTTCAACTTAGCTACACTGGCGTAAAGTCCACACCAACCAAAATATTGTTGCAGATAATTTGTCGCAGACGTTTTCACGTGTTTCAGTGTTTACCGAGTTGTCAAATTACAGAATGAAAACAGTCGGTGACAATATGGAACAAGGTTGTTGTTTAGTGCAGGAGGCCTACTGCAAAATAGGGCTATATTTTATTAACACTAAACAAAATGTTGATAACGCTTCCTATGCGTTATGTTACTAACTATACAATAGTGTGTGTTGTCAATCACTGTGTGTGATGTTTTTAAGGTAACATTATTTTGTCGGCTATAATGCATCAGGAGCATGATGAATTATTGCCGATAAAACAATATGCTTCCCAATACTATAGCGTTATACATTTCTGTACATGACAAAATGAAAGTACAATCATACATCATCATAAATGTCCAAGGGTTGACATTTTAAATAAAGAACGCGTTGCAGACGCAAAACAGGCAGCCGGTATATTTCCCTCCTCCTTACCCATCTCATCACCTTTCAAAACAAAGCCCCAGGCTCTGGTTGCGCATGTCAACGTGTCACGTGATTTAACAAATATATGCTATATATACGTAAAAAATGAAAAAAACTTTAACGTTTAACTGATAGTATTAATGGGTCAAATGTTTTACTTTCGGGTAACGGTTAAAAGGTCAATATGAGCCTCCCTATTCGCAACCCGCCACTACCACGGTAGCCAGACTGCCCCCCCCCCCATAACTCCCGCGCACTAATCGCATCAAATTCTCAAATTTTCAGCCTTTCTTGCTCCAACTCGTTGGCCGTGGACCCCCAACTGGACATCATGCCTCAAACCTCTTTGATCCCGACTCGGCGATCCCCATACCTCTCTCTAGTCTGGCCAGCTTATATGTAGTAAACTAACTAGCTAAGTGAACATGGCTGAATGTCATTACAAATCAGATCTACAAGATACCAGTATACCCTAACCTAAACCCTATCCTAGCCACAAGCCAAACCAGAGAGAGTTGTCAAAATAAACTTAAAGGGACAGTACAACATTGAACACAAACCACAATGCATATTACACCCAACATAAATCAACAGTTCTAGAACTCAATTACTAAATGAAAATAAATAAATTTACTGAAATACATATACATTTATATATATACACAATATTTTTATGAACCCAGTCTCTTAGTTCATGCCACGCCAGCCCAGTGTGCACAGAATTTATTCATATCAAATGCAAATATATATAAAAAATATATATTGTATTGGAAGACATTTTGTTATTGTGCATGGATTGATGTATATTGTTAAACATAGATTGTGTTAATATATTTATATATATGTCTTCTATACTGCTTGATTACATAATTAACATCAGATATGAAACAAGGGTGTGGTCTATATAATACCTGGGGTACTGTTCTGTTTTTTGATTGTTGATTTGAAGAAGGCCTGAGGGCTGAAACGTTATACAAATAAATTAAGAATTACAAATGGAGTCTGTAATACACTTTTATCCTATTTCAGATTAGAGTGCGTTACTTTATGAGAGGCCGTATAGGCCATAATTCATACTTGGTCTCACATACAACACCATAGCCTCACATATATACCATTATACTCTCACATATATACCATTAAACTCTCACATAGATACCATTAAACTCTCACATAGATACCATTATACTCTCACATATATACCATCATACTCTCACATATACATGTATAACATTATACTCTCACATAGATACCATCATACTCTCACATAGATACCATAATACTCTCACATAGATATCATCATACTCTCACATAGATACCATCATACTCTCACATAGATACCATCATACTCTCACATAGATACCATCATACTCTTACATTGATACCATCATACTCTCACATAGATACCATTATACTCTCACATATATACCATCATACTCTCACATAGATACCATCATACTCTCACATAGATACCATTATACTCTCACAAAGATACCATTATAGTCTTGCACGTTAACTGGCATATCCTTTTCCATGCACTGTCAAACTTTCCTTTATTTACTATCATACTCTCTTACACAGATTGATATTCTCTCTTACACACACGAAAATACCCTCTTATATGCACCATCATAATAAAGTATGACAATATATGTAAGAGAAAATGAATATGTGCGAAAGAGAATGATAGTATATGTAAGTAAGATTAATAGTCTGTGTGAATAAGAATAGTTATATATTTGAACCATAATTACTGTGTAAATGTAAGAGAATAACAGGGTGTGCAAGAGAGAATACTTGCTTATGTGAGAGAGTTTGATTGAAATGGAAGGCAGTTTGATTGAAACGGA
>JACXGM010004598.1:23803-37572 GCA_016801145.1 Umbra pygmaea | reverse complement strand
GGGAATGAACTTGCGTTCGTTGGGCGGTTCAGCGAAAAGAAGAGGCGTGTTCCGGCGCAAACGTTCCCTGTTGCTATCTTGCAGTCCCCGAAAACAATTCCGCCACTGACCAGGAAAAACCTGGTTTAAAGTCAGTGGCGTGTTATTCATATGCTATTTTAAGGGCGCATGCTTAACCATAATGTAGCGTGTGCACAACGCGCATTTGCTCCTCTCATCTACACAAATGCAGCAGTTCTTTATTATTGCAATACATATTTAGAAGGAAAAATATTACCACACGAGGAAGTCATTGTGATGTCTGAAAATGTGAAAAATAGGTATACATCTAGTGTACACATTTACTCAAATTTTTCATAATGGATTATTTGCACTGATATACATCAACCTCAAGGGAACCCATTCAATCAACAAGTATACACACGTAATTTGCGATGCTAATAGTAAAATCACCTATTTCTTTACTCAGAATTATTCAGGCTCAAACCACGACTCATTTATGGCAACTTTGCCATGATGAATCCCCCCTTGGATGGGTGGCTGGGAAGGGGACAACAGTTATCCGTTAAATACATGGTTAATGATGACACAATTTATGATGCCAGCAAGTGCGTAAAATACTGTTTAATCAAAAACACACACAAACACGCAGTGTAGCCTAATTGAACAAATATTTGGCACATTGAAAATGCGCGTCAGGTGTTTGGATAGAACAGGTACACTACTCAAGTCGCAGCATTCGTTGTGGCTTGTATTTTACGCAACATTTCCATGAATCATGGATGTGTTGATGACATTAATTACGAAATATTAGAGGACTTCAGGAGACGTGATGTTGAAATGCGTGCCAGCCACTTAAATGCACAGAAATGCAGAACGGGAGTGGAAAGCTTATTTTACAGAAGAGTAATCTCGGTCTAATGTTAGACTACATTGCAAAAATATTATTATGCATTCATAACCTCGTGATTTAGTGAGAGTGAGTCCAAAACATTGGAAAGTATGCTATGTCTTGTGACATTTCTTTATTTACATTTTGTAAAAAGAAAAATCAATTGAAAAAATCGCCGTTATAATAGCAATCCGCCATGGAACAAGCGTGCCTGCTCTTAAAGGGAATGTGAGATGACGATCTGATTGGTTTATTGCACGTTACGCCCAAACCACACCTATGACTAATGAAGCTACTTTAGACCTACCCATTTTAGATATGCGTCTGGCGCAAGAATCATTTATCCCGCCGGTAAAATAGCAACAGCGCCCGGGACCCTCCGACAATGTAACTTGCGTTTCGCGTTTGATACTTGCGTTTCAGATTGTTAAAATAGGGCCCAGTATGTTTAGTGGCACAAATATTAACAAAGTAAACAAACTTGCCATAATAATTTGTTGGTAGTTCATTGTTTTCTGTATTATTAACTATTTATCAAGCTAGTTGAAAATGGCCATTTCAAAGCTGTAGAATAAACCATAAAGTTTCCTGACCATGAACTTTATCACATTTGTTTTCTAAGTATGATTAAATATACCACTATATTGCATTACGCAGTGTGAAATATTCATATTTTGAATATCCAGGTTTATGTGGCGATTTAGTCATGAACTATTGACAACAGTCAACTGTGCTGCCCTTGAGTAGCTTGGCACACTGCATGAGTTCTGAATAGGCCTTCTCTGTCCTCTAATAAAGGGTGGGAGGGATAGTAAAAATGTTGCAGAGTGGAATTAAACCTCTAATTCTCTGCTTGCTTGTTTTTTCCATATTTATCTTTTTGACCCATGTGTGTAAATTCTTGGTATTCCATTTGTTCCATTGTCATAAACCACAATTAACACATTATATATTACCACAAGAATTATTGGTTTAACACTATATTTTTATTTTTGCTTTTGGGTCATTCCTGGGGAGCACTGTTGCCTTCATTACAATAAGATCTCTGAAGAATAAGGTGCCTGGATACTCATTAGATTTGTTTTCCCCCTCTGCCACTCAACCAGATTTCCATGTCAGTTTCCCAGCAGAAAGATTTTTGTTGCGAGACAAAAAATCTCTGAAAACATCCTGTTGTCTCCTGGATATGCTGACCTTTTTAAATCCTAATGAGATGTTTTTGTGGGATTGCTGAATCTCACATTGAGAGCTGAGTGCATCAGTTAGATGATACCTTGGGCAGTCTGTTCCGAAGGGTGTGTGTGTTGGCAGAGCAGCGTGTCTTCTGTTATAATGTCAGCCCTCTTCATCAGCCTTCTTTGAGCTGGATGGGTACATGTACCCAGCGGTCAAACTAGCTACTTGGACAGAACAGGATGGCAAAACATCTCCAACACACATTAAAGCTGCATATTGTTAGTGAATGACACAATGTAGACTTAAAAAATACACAGGAAGACCTGGTCAAGCAAACCATTTAAATTCAATACGTAAGTCTAAGAGGCCTGAAGGATACAGTAAGGGTACAGTCGTTATATCTCATCTGGGTACAGTCGGTAGGTGCTGAGAGCACAGCCTCTGACTTGAAGTTCTGGTGAATTTGTTTGATCACCTTGAATATACCTTGAGTGAAATGCCAACAGCTTGCTGAGAAGCTCTGTCTACCTGGGACCAAAATAGCTAATTCAAGGCAGTTGTTGGGCATATGTTATTGTAATATGCTTTCCTTTAGAGCATTGCTTTAGCACAAGCAGACAAGTAGAAAGCAACCAGTTGGTAGTGAAACCCTTGCATGTGTTCCTATTTTGCTGCCAATAATTACAGTGCATCAAGAAAGTATTCAGAGCGCTTCACTTTTTCCACATTGTGTTATGTTACACCCTTATTCCGAAATGGATGAAATTCATTATTTCCCTCAATATTCTACAAACAATACCCCATCATGACAATGTGAAAGAAGTGTGTTTGAAATCGTTGCAAATTTATAAAAAATAAAAAACGAAAAAGCACATGTACATAACTATTCACAGCCTCTGCTCAATACTTTGTTGAAGCACATTTTGAGTATAATGGTACAAGCTTGGCACACCTATTTTTGGGCAGATACTCTAATTCTTCTTTGCAGGACCTCTCAAGTAGTGATGGGCAAAACGAGGCTTTGCGAAACACAGAGCCAATTTAAACATTTGAGTCAACTTTTGAAACGCACAAAACTTTTACTCGACAGTGACATCTGCTGGCATCTTCAATTATGGCACACAACAGTCTTAATGGACAATTCTGGTGCAAAAATGAATCTAGAGGTTAAAATCACATGGGTACGGAGTCGACCGCTCTCTGGGATATGTTTTCATGCTAATCGAATGTGCCCTGTTAGTTCGAACCACTACTTAGCTTATAATGCTAGTAGTCAGGTCATGAATGAAGTAATAAGAAATTGCTATTTTATACCACTAACAAGGCTCAAAATAGCACCACACTTCTACGGTAGCATAATGAGGGTCCCTACATGCAAACCGAAGCATTGAGAAATGTGTAAGTGTACAGTCAGTTTACAAAAAATATAGTTTATAAAACAGTACTGTTTGCGTATACAGGCAGGTGCCATCTTGGGAAAACAGTCTCGACCAGTCGAACCACTGTTGCAGGGATGGATAAATGGACCATTGCAAGTTTATATAGGTGAAGGAAGACCCCTGCATTTTTGGCCCAGTACACCAATGGGTCTTCCACTCATGCCAGGTATGCATCTGCTAGGTATCGTTGAACTTCAACCATAGCATTTTGGCACTCGCACTCTGTATTCTCCTGGTGTCACTGACTCTGTTGTCTAGGAGTAACCACAGGTTGTCATCATCACCAACACTTCCCTGGTCTTCCCGGGATAAGTGTGTGTGTGTGTGTGTGTGTGTGTGTGTGTCTGTGTGAAGGATTTATACAGAATGTCTAAGATATATTTGTTTTTGATGCTTCCTTTTATACCCGATACGTCAGTGTCTTTGCACAAGTGTAGCATATCAATATCACGACAGTGTTTCGACACAAATTGTCATGTGACCAGAAGTGTTTTTGTAACTCGTCGCTAGACGTTGATCCGATGCAGTGAGTGTCAAAATCAGGCTCCATCAGGTTGGATGGGGAGCGTTGGTGCAAAGCCATTTTCAGACCTCTCTATAGGCCTAATTGGTGGAGTGCTGCAGAGATGGATGTTCTTCTGGAAAGTTCTCCTCTCTTCAAAGAGAAACGCTGGAGCTGGACCATAGGGTTCTTGGTCACCTCCCCCGATTACTCAGTTTGGACGGGCGGCCAGCTCTAGGAAGAGTCCTGGTGGTTCGAAACTTCTTCCATTTATTAATGATGGAGGCTTTGGGAAGTTCAATGCTGCCTTTCCAAATCAAGTCCAATCAACTGAATTTACCTCAGTTGGACTCCAATCAGGTTGTGAAAACATCTCAAGGATGATCAGTGGAAACAGGATGCATCTGAGCTCAGATTTGACTGTCATGGCAATGGCTGTGAATACTTATGTACTAAATGTCCTTTTTTCGTTTTCTATTTTTAATAAATTAGTTAAGATTTCAAATATAATTATTTCACATTGTTATTAGCAACATGGCTAATAAAATAGAACGGTCCAAAAGGTTAAGGGTAGAGGTCATTGCCCTTCACAAACAAGGAACAGGATACAAAAAGATAGCAAAGGCACTGAATGTTCCCAGAGTCACCGTTGGAAGCATAGTTAAGTTAAGTTAAGTGCAACGTGGTTACACTACCTGGATGGGGAAGCAAAACAACTACAACCAGATTTCTGAGAAGGCTTTGTTATAAAAAACGCTTTGTGACTGCAACAGACCTACAGGCACTGAGGTTTCTGTGAGCACAGTAAGGCGTGTACTAAATGCAGAAGTTTTCCATGCCTGAACTCCAAGACACACAGCACTACTGACCCAAAAGCTCAAGAAACATCTGCTCCAATATGCTGAAAACCATATAGAAAAGCCACAGAAGTTTTGGGATTCTGTTTTGTGGAGCAATGAAACAAACTGGAACTTTTCAGCATGATGGATCAGCTGTATGTCTGGAGGAAGAAGAATGAAGCATAACATTCTTAATAAAAAAAAATAACATTTTGCCTGCAGTCAACCATGGTGGTGCCTTGGTGATGCTCTGGGGCTGCTTTGCACCCCCCCAAAAAAAGAAAATCATGTTTTCGTGCAGGGTCCTACATCCTTGCACATATTTTGGCACTTTACACTTCCTACTCCTGGTCTGTAATGTTTTGGTTAGCCAAAATAACGTAGCTGAAAACAACCAAATTTTGAGATTCAGTATCTCCAGCTGGACAAGTCACCCTTTTGTATTTGCAGCAGGATTCCCTCTTTCCAACGGCACCAAACATTAGTGTCAAGTGGGAGATATACCGCTATGACACTCTCAATCGTCAATCGACTTTGAAGAGGTATTACATCTACACTAGGATAATTGAGTTGCCAAGCTGACTAGGTTTAAGCTTCAGGCTAGGGTACGTTAATGATTGAAATCAACAGCCAGCAGGCTTACTATGTTTTACTATTTTAGATTTCAAAACTAAACCTGGAATGTGCTGGCCAATTGAACCACCTTTTGCATGACTCTTATGATAATCCACAAGCAGGATCTAACCCTGGTCTCTCAGTTAGGCATCTATCAACATTTTCTGGATGGCACCCTTCTTATGTTTGTGATAATGTTTTCTCATGTTTTTGTTGACAGCCATGGCCCACATAATTTGGGGGCAGCCATCTGTCAACTGAACTTGTTGTTTTGGAGTTAATATTTAGTCTTTTTTTTTGCTCCATGAGCTGTGTGGGTTTCCTGAATCAGAATGTTAATGTTGGTGTAGAATCATTCCCGTGGTGAATTATGGCAATGAGTTGGCCGGCTATGGCGCGCTGGGCCCTTTGATCCGGCCTGCTAGGATTCTTAAAAATAAATTTAAAAAGTCAATTGATGCTTGATATCTTCAAAGCATCATTTCTCCAGAATCGTACATGGTAGAAACTAGTAATGATTGATAGCGTTGAAAAAAATGTTGTTCTGCTGCAAATAATGTGGGTCGATTACAGCTGGAGATATCGCGTCTCAAAGTTGGGGACATTTCACCGTCTTTATTTTGGTTAACATAAAAAAAAACATTAAACAGGAAGTAAAAAGGACAAAAATAACATTTCTGCAAGAAGGTAGGACATCACCCTGCACTAAAACATGTTGTTTTTTTGGGGTGGGGGGATGTCTGAGTTTTTAAAAACACAAAGGGAAATAGGGAAAAAATGTACATACATACAGTGTTTTGTTTACTTATTTGTGTGTTGCCCAAACTTTGTCACACTGGTTCTGAATCCCAATATGGATTTTACATGGTTTACATGTATTTCATAGTGATGGGCATTCCGAATAACTAAAGTGAACTGAATCATTCGTTTCAGTTCCTTTAAAAGATTTTTATCTTTTGACTCACTGAATCATTTAATGAATCTTTTTGTTTTTCTGCTTAATTCATGATGATCTCATGATGGCAGCATATTGTTTTCTATAACAGTGCTGAATTAAATGTTTCCAGCACACATGAAAACAAAATAACCATTGATTTTTTCCAAAAATAAGCAAATTTAGTTTTCATAAAGTAAACCTTTTATCAACCTTTTATCATTATCGTTGACTAGGGTACATTAAAATGTGACACAGACCCTATGAGCTATTACATAAATGATTTAGTTAGCTAAACATATGACCACATTATTATATGAATATGAACAGCTTTGAAAGATGACTTCAGATGTAATATGCTATACTCCTCTTATTCTGGCTACATTGTCTATTATTGTAGTATTTGGTTAACATATTTCCTAACATTTGGTTAACATGTGTTATGTGTGTCATTAAGAAGAGGGGAAAAGTAGCACCATCTGATGAGTGAAGTATTTTGTAAATCTAATTTTAAACATCATTTAAATGTTTAATTAGTATTTCCAACACAATTCCATTCAAAATAGATTTTTGAAAACTGTCGTCTACCATTACTATACTACTACCCAACGCAACTTTTCATAATCTAACATAACCTAGGAGTAACACAGTATCTCTCACGCTGCAAACGGGGCTGTTGACTATCAGACAGAGGTGGAAAGGGGAAAAAAGGTGGCACAAACTAGGAAAGTGAGGGATGGGAGGTATTCAAAGGAACTTTAGACTGCCCTACACGCGACTTCACATGTCAAATCTGCGTTATTTTGACTTGCACAAAAATTATTCACATGAAGAAATCTTTAAGAGCAGTGATTCGGTCCACCCAGTTCACTAAAAAGATTCATTCAAAAAGAACAAATCATTCAGGATTCGCACATAAATAGTATTTTACAATAATTAACTTAAAATTAAACTTTTGTATTTTTTTGTCTCTATATGACATCATGCATTAAAATCATTGTCTCGAAAGGTTGCATTTTGACCTATTGCACTTAACCGTAGCACAAAGTTATGACTCTTGCAGAGGCCAAAATATCAACATAGTGCCAGGTGGACTTCAATTCCCTTAGAACTTAAAGGGTTCATATATTAGAAAAACGATTTTTGACTCAAATTACTTTCCATATTCGTGGTTGTCTTGATTCCCAGGTGTCGGCGAGTAGGCAAAATTATCTTGAAAAAAACAGTAGTGATTAAATTCTGAGAAGTCAAACAAAGAAATTTTGTTAGAAAAATAAACATTTCTTTTCTGTAGGCTACACACGTTAATTGTGTGTGTGTGGGGGGGTAAATTAATTAAATGACATTTCCTATTTCTTTTACACACAGCTATAGTATGCAGCCCTTCACTTGGTTTCAAAAACGAAATGTGGCCCTTAAGCAAAAAACCCTGCCCGCCCCTGGCCTAAATGAGCCAGTTCTCAGATCATATTGAGTGAAGCAGTGGTGTTGGTCGCTGGATCTGCTTTGGCTCAAAGCTCTCTGAAACTCTGGATAAGACAACCCGCAGCTGGCCTGTGGACGCCGGGTCCCCTCTCATTAGTCTCACATACTCCAGCCTGCTCTGGTTTTCAGGATACTGCCACAGACCAGGGTGCCTCATCCCTCTCCCTTCTCTTCCCTGCTTTCTGTCAAAGCTCAAATTGTGTGTCCCTGGAACAAAGGTCTCTTTATCCTTGCTGATATTTGTTGAACGGACATTGCTTTTCATCTGAGGTCTGGTTAAGTGTTCTCCCTTAAACACAGTTAACTTGTACTCCGTCGTATTTTATTTCTTTGTTTTCCTCGTCCTCATGTTCATTGTATTATGTTTCAATCTTTCTGGTACTCTTTGATTTCATACTGTATTGCTCCATATTTCCACATTTGCGGGGGCCGTAGCGTTCTCCAGCAAGTCAAGGGCTTTAAATTCTTAGGTGTTCACATCATTATAGATTTATCATATTAGTACTCTGCCAGATTGCGTAGCTTGTGGTGCGGAAATGCCAATGAAAACAGACAGGATATACCAAGCTGTGTCAAATGAAGACGTCAAATGATTGGACTATAGCCTCTTAAACCATAGCCTCACTTCTCTGCTTCTGCAATGCTTGTTTTCTGAAGTTGTGACTACACCTGCTGTCATGACAATGCTTTTGTGATTTTGGGCAAGCCATGAGTGGTCCAGCCAACCTGGAGAACCGTATGGATTGAAGGTTGGTTTATTGAGGATTATAAACTATGCACATTGTCAAACAAAATTGTAACTTTGTGCTTTCAGCACCACACCTCCAAAACCTAATGGATAGGTGTGTGGGGATGCCACATTGGTAAGCGAATCGGAAAGTTGGACTTCCAGCAACTCCTTCGTGTGCAGAATCAGATCACCTTTGAGTTGGCCAATATGTAATTCTTTCTCAGATGTATTGACTAAAAGCTAATGTTCTGAGCGAGAAGTGTGACTAGAATTTGACGGCTTTGCGACGTGCTGGAAGGACAGCCCCCTCAACCATCCTTCGCCTGCTGAGGAGTTCATAACGAGGCAAGGTCACGGGGAATAAGACATGACCTATTAGGCATGGAGAAAAATGTGTATAGTAAATAAAAATAACAGAAATACCAGTAGCTGATGTACTCCAGGTTACTAAACCATGAAGAAGCGAGGAGCAAGAATGTTTTTGTCCCTAGCAAAGCACAAGGAAATCAAGGCCAATCTGGGTGAATTTGGGTAAAACTGTCAGCCTTGCAAATTGTTTGTTGAACCAGTAATTGGGCCGATTCTATGTACATGATTTAATGTGACAGTTAAAGGGGAGGGAGTGGGAGAAGGTTTAGAAGGAAGAAAATAATGAGGATTATGGCTCTTTTTTCTCAGTCAAATTAGACTGCAAATTTCTCCCGTCAAATCACCCTGAAAGCATTACAATGCCATTGTGATGTTGGTCGGTTAATATGTTGGAAATTGTATGAGCTAGCTATTTGTTACTGTTGTAATTTTATTTTATTTAAGCAGGTAAGTCACTTGAGGACTGTTTAAAAAAAAATTGAACCAACTTTGCCAAAATGCATTCAACTGCAAGGTAGGACATTAGAGAATATAACAAACACTTCAAAATAAATAGATAAATAAACATTAAACTACAATAAGGACAGTGGGATACATGTACAGATAATGCCATAGCGAAAGTAGTAGTGTGTCACAGTACAATTAAGGCTGGAAATTGCCAGGGTTAGGGTTAAGTACAATTTTGCACAATACTTTGGTAACCATATGACATAGAGTACAGGTCATAAGTTTTCGAACACACAGGGGATTTTCATGATTTTGACTGAAATTCCCCAATTTGGCAATAAATTGATTAAAATATATTTCCAAACCATTACCAATGTTGCACGTGTGTCACTGCTGGAAAGGACTGATACTGTGTATAAGTAGTTATTCACACACAACAGCAAAGACGATTTCTAGCAGCCATTTCTTTAGTTTCCCAATGATGAAATTTAGCTCATCCATAATATATCCTGTTTTGGCTATACTTTCTAAACAATTTAATGCCACCTTGGTGAATGAAGATATCAATTTCTATCACAATACATGTAAATACATGGGTGTTCTAAATGTTTTGACAGCTCGTTTCAATGTGACTTGACGTTTCAAAGGTATTGGTTAGTACATGACTGCTGTTGAGAGAACCATGGAAAAACAAGATTTGAGTGAGACATTCAGCAGGACTTAATGATCAGAGAATGCATTGATAACCGCACTGACTTTGTAGCTAGCCTTTTAATGTCCTTGAAGATGCAATCTGGGTCTTTTTTTTGGAGAAAATAATTTGTTAAAACTTCGATTTGTGTAATATGTTACTTTGTATGTATATAATTTCTAAGTAGAATGAACTGTCCTACCTCAGCCATGAATTGACAAGATTTTGTTGGGTGGTTATGATAACACGACACAAATACATGATATATTACAAAATATTGGGTGACCCGTTTTAGCTCAATAGTGCCAGCTTTACAACCAGTGGCCAAAATTGCCGACAACTTTAAGGTAGCTGCGCATACACGCATTCAGTCAATCCTCAGATGCAAGAGCAGTTAGCAACGTTCTAAGGTAGCAACTAGCATGTCATGTGTTTCTAACAGTGCAACACGCTAGGTGCTAACTGTGCGTGGTCCACAAATCAAAGCATGAGGCGAATAGTGATTGGAGGTTAACAGGACGTTAAGCGAACGCAAGTCCTAAAATCTGTCCGGTTTGCACTCACCATTGTTATCTAAATCATGGCAGTTGTCTTGTTCTTTTTTGTGTACGGTATATGCCAGCCAATACAGTCATGCCAACAGCAGGGCAAAGGGCTCTATTGATGCTTATAGCCAATGGAATGTTCTGCCCCCAAGTCCCATTGCATCCCTTACATAACCTCTAATTTCTTCATCAACAACTGTTTTGGTGCACTGCTCCAGCCACACAACTAGCCTATTTGTTCCTTCTCCACTTATGTCACTCATGAAGATAGACAGTCCTTGTCCCAGACAATGTCTGAGCAGTTTGTGCATTTTCAGTCTTCTGAATACTCTCATTGTTTTTTTCTTGTCAATGTTTTAAAGTAGAAACTTCCTTCCAAACCACATTGTCAACATTCAAGTTAATTACCGGAGAATGTTTCCTACATGTAAAACCACCCAAATGAATGACTACATGACTAGGGTTCTCTCAGAATATTGTGTTAGTCAGAAAATAAGTTATATAACTTATGCTCAAAAGGAGCTTCTGGCTAAATGTTTTTATTTTGTTCCTTAGTGAAATACATGAATAGGGTTCAAAATGAAAAGGAGTGTATTGAGTTTGGTTTCTAGGCTAATCGTAATGCTTAGTATTGAATAGATGAAAGAGCATTCAAACTCTTAACATTAGATGAATGTCTCTACCAGGATAATGAGCTTGTACACAAAGCTTGCCTTTCTATTTAGATCTCCTAAGTGCTTAAAAAAAGATGACATATATTCTGCCATTTTAAGTAGTTTTTTCATGATGGCGCGAGTGGTGAAAGATGGAGAGTTTATGCTGTTAGAGAAGTGGGTTGGCTGGATTTAAACCGCTGAAGCACATGTGCACCGGAGGTAACGGCTTAGACTGGTGGGCCACCCTTAAGTGCAAATCTTTACTGAGAAACACATTATCTTACAAATGTCTCTAATACTGAGTGATTTTTAATACCATGGTGATCCTTTCACTTAATTGTGAAAAGCTAATGATTTGCCCAAGGCTTTTAACACAGCCTCAGCCAAGCACCGGTGTGAGGAAATTAGCAGAGGGCTCTGCCCTTCTCCCTTGATAGAAAGCGTCACCTTTGGAAACTATTTTCCAAGGAATAATTTCTGCCTGAAGTGGTTGCCAAAGTGTATCTAATAGACTATGATTGAAATAACTGTGTAATTAATGTGCAAAACAAAGTATATAGTTCAGCTTAGTATCCTTAGCATAATGCTGTAATGTTTTTTAAAAAGAGGTCTGTCAACTCAGCAGATGTGTAAGTTTTGCTGCGTTGACACGCTTTTCGAAAATACAGTCTCATCAGTCAGCATTTATGAAAGAAAGTGGTAAGAGAAAAAGCATTTGAGAATAACTACATGTGCTGCAATGTCGATATCCATAAACAACCCATTAACTATCCAGCCTGAGGTACAGACGAAGGAAAGCTAGTTATCTGATATGTTATCAGGAGTTAAGTTGCTACTTCCAGGTCATCACCAATGGATGAGGTGAATGTAGGAAATCAAGGAAAAAACCTGTATTGCTATGTGCAAAATTGATAGATACAAACATTATGTAATGTCATTTTTTGTAATCGGATAAACTTAAAACCAGTAACCATGTCACTTCAAAGTGCTTGTTAGTTGAGTCTGCTTTTATGTTTGTATTCTGATAAGCAGCAGGAGAAGCTCAGTCACCCTAATGCAAACGTAATGGCTCCTGCTTTTGCAAATTTGCTTCTCCATTTGTAATTTGAAGTAATTTACCACATTGACATTAATAGTAATACATTTTACACATTCTTGACCTGTGACGTAGATATATTTTCTTAAAAATCCATGTCCTCAACTCCCCAGACATGCGCACATGTGGGCAGCTGCCAATTGTTCACTACGGTTTTGTACAAGTGAAGTACAGTGACATCTAATGTGGTTGCTGGGTGGGCCCAACCTCTCTACACACAGTAGAGTAAGAGAGAACATACAAACCTAAAGTAGACACTTCAAAGAAACAAAGTGGGGACCCGTTTTTATCCTGACAGCGACTACATTTACATTCTTCAGAACACAGAGGCCTAATTAGGCGTACATATCACCTAATATCGTGGAAGGCATCTTTGAGAGCAAACATAATGTGGATTAGAATCGATTGTTAGGCAGCTATTTTCTAGTTGGCCATAATATTGTTTACTTATTTGAATTTTTTTGTGGTTAATTCCATTGCTGAAGATGTGTCTACGTTGGGAGCTAATCAAGCCAATTCATTACCGTTCAGAGTTTGTGGTAAGCAGCGTTACAGTTGCTGGGAAGAAGTTGTTCATCTCCTACTCCTGCCATTTGATTTATGTTTCTGTACTGCCTCCTGGATGGGTTGGAGGAGGGGATCCCTGAGGATGTTGCTTTTTAGTAGACAAGTACACTCACCTAAAGGATTATTAGGAACACCTGTTCAATTTCTCCCTAATGCAATGATCTACTCAACCAATCACATGGCAGTTGTTCCAATGCATTTAGGGGTGTGGTCCTGGTCAAGACAATCTCCTGAACTCCAAACTGAATGTCAGAATGGGGAAAAAAAGGTGATTTAAGCAATTTTAAGCGTGGCATTGTTGTTGGTGCCAGAAGGGCCGGTCTGAGTATTTCACAATCTGCTCAGTTACTGGGACGTTTACGACACAACCATTTCTAGGGTTTACAAAGAATGGTGTGAAAAGGGAAAAACATCCAGTATGCGGCAGTCCTGTGGGCGAAAATGCCTAGTTGATGCTAGAGGTCAGAGGAGAATGGGCCGACTGCTTCAAGCTGATAGAAGGGCAACTTTGATTGAAATAACCACTCGTTACAACCAAGGTATGCAGCAAAGCATTTGTGAAGCCACAACACGCACAACCTTGAGGTGGATGGGCTACAACAGCAGAAGACCCCACCGGGTACCACTCATCTCCACTACAAATAGGAAAAAGAGGCTACAATTTGCAAGAGCTCACCAAAATTGGACAGTTGAAGACTGGAAAAATGTTGCCTGGTCTGATGAGTCTCGATTTTTGTTGAGACATTCAGATGGTAGAGTCAGAATTTGGCGTAAACAGAATGAGAA
>JACXGM010004598.1:0-23703 GCA_016801145.1 Umbra pygmaea | reverse complement strand
TCATCATGCCTTGTTACCACTGTGCAGGCTGGTGGTGGTGGTGTAATGGTTTGTGGGATGTATTCTTGGCACACTTTAGGCCCCTTAGTGCCAATTGGGCATCGTTTAAATGCCACGGCCTACCTGAGCATTGTTTCTGACCATGTCCATCCCTTTATGGCCACCATGTACCCATCCTCTGATGGCTACTTCCAGCAGGATAATGCACCATGTCACAATGCTCGAATCATTTCAAATTGGTATCTTGAACATGACAATGAGTTCACTGTACTAAAATGGCCCCCACAGTCACCAGATCTCAACCCAATAGAGCATCTGTGGGATGGGGTGGAACGGGAGCTTAGTGCCCTGGATGTGCATCCCACAAATCTCCATCAACTGAAAGATGCTATCCTATCAATATGGGCCAACATTTCTAAAGAATGTATTCAGCACCTTGTTGAATCAATGCCACGTAGAATTAAGGCAGTTCTGAAGGCAAAAGGGGGTCAAACACAGTATTAGTATGGTGTTCCTAATAATCCTTTAGGTATGTGCCTCTTAAATGTAAAACAGCGTACTCTTGAATGAAATAGAAAAAAGCCGACTAATAGTAGTAATAGTAGAAATATCTAGTACCACACTAATTACCAGAATTTGACAGTCATCACATAATCAATATCTCAAACTTGTTTTCACAACATGTCACTTTTGTAATTTAGTAATAATAAAATAATGCACGGTATATAATAACGTGTAATATTGATACAATTGTGCATTTTCTTTTATACATTTAAATTAGGGGAAAACTGGCTGGTATAAAATGTAAGTGGCTAATTTCCCACCCTGAAGCATACTTACTGGCTTTACCTGGACAATATTGTCTGGATAAATCAACTTCCAGTTGATCTTTACCCTACGGGCAGATGTACTATTTTGTAACTTTTCTTATAATATTTATAGATGTACATAATATACGTGTTTTTCTCATACGTGTCCTACCGTGTTTTTAGAGGACAGTGGCCAATCTCAGGTACGAATTGTTATTGTCATGAGTCAAAAGATATATAAATCTTATTTTATCTCTATGATTCTTTTCAATATGGTGTACCTTCTCGCGTGATAGCCGATGGCAGTCCAAAATATGCCAGAATCAAATGCATTTACCATTGCGTTCCCATTGAAAACATGACATCCATTTTGCTTTCTAATTACTACCATGTAAACACAATTTGTTTTACAATGGATTTAGTGGATATTTGGTTTCTCCTGTCAGGAGACCCTTTCTACCTTCAGACCCTTTAAAAAGGCACAACTTCTTGCCACTACTTTGTCACTGTGTGGGTGTTCAACAGGAGATGTTCAGCAGTAGTTTAAAGACTTCCTTGGGCTGGTTGGTGCAGATCGTCAATACTTTGCCATTAGTCCTTCTGAGCTGGGTGTTTTATGTGCCTTGATATGTAATTATTTTTATAGGACTGGGAATGCTGTCAAGTTATTGTTCACATTTGTCTTTAACGCAATTATCAAATTCTCCCTAAAAATAGGTTGGTAACCAAGGATATGAAGTCTGGAATAGGTATGCCCCAATTGATCACTCAGAAATTATAATCAGGTGATTTTCCATTAAAATAAGCTATCGACAATTGGCTGATCTTCCATACCCTATGTTTAGGGGGGTTATTTTTGATTTATACAATAATATGAAGCATAAGATTGGGAGACAGAAAGGGCAGAGCCGGGGCTCGAACCCCACTGCTACACCTGGCACAGCTTGTCTTCCTTTCTAATGTCCGATTGGCCTCTATGCTTAATGAATTCATATTGCTTTAGCTCAAATAGTTAGGGCTAGGCTATTCATTTCCAATTGTCTACAGACTAGTCACTTTTTGTTTAGACGTGGTGTTTTTTTTTCAAATCAACTGTATTTGAAAGATGATATGGAAAATTCCAAATAGATCTTTAAAGTAAAGTGTTTAAACAATGTTTTCCATGCTTGTTCAAGTAACCATAAATAATTAATATAAATGCACCTGTTGAATGTCGTTAAGACACTAACCGCTTGGAGGGGTCCTTGTGGCATAGTGGGCTAAGTCGTTGCTTTGGAGGACAGTCTACATCATGTTAGTCAGTAGTTCGAGCCTGACCATGGCTTCTTTGACTTTGCCCGGACCCCCAGCATGAGGCAGTGCAAATTGGTGTAGCGATACCGACATTACCGGGACTTGGGATAGATGAGCCAAATTATCTACAGTATTTCGCCACATCGTTCTCCAGTGACTCATTGTGTGCAGGTTGAATCCTATAAATTCAATCACAGAAGTATGTGTGCAGTGTAAAAGGAATCGACCAGTTCTGCAACATGTGGTTGGATGAATCATGTGAGCGCCCCTCACCATCCCACATCTGTACAAGGTGTTGCGGAGATGCCGACAAGGCAGGGTCAGTGGGAATTGGACAAGACCAATTAGGAGGGGAGACAAATGGGGGGAAAAAAATCACACAATGTACTTTTTCCATATATTCTCTGGTTTTGACATGACACATGGGGAGAGATGTATTGATTGTTTGCCAGTTTTACTGACATGCATGTTAATTACAGTACTTGCAGCTGTTGCTTTGGACAAGTAGTTTTTGCTAGCAGAAAATTAAAAACCAGGCTTGTTCGAAGGACAAATGGCCAATAAAGTTAGTTTTTTACAACTGCTTACACACAAAATCTTTTCATGTCACACGATTTTTGAAACCTCTCACTCAAAGTGCAAAACTACATACCAAATCTCCAAAACCATAAGCTGATTCTCAGCCTTTGACTCATTTGTCAATTGCATAAAACACTTTTTTCAAAACACTACACACAATTCTCTATGTGAAACACAAAAATCTAACTGGAAGTGACTTACGTTCCTTTTCCAAACTCAACCAATCAAAATGCTACACTCATTCACCAGTGTCTCACACACACTTCTCACATATGTACACACTAAAAGCAGAACTGAATACTAACCAATCACTGTTTAAGTATAGGCTCATAAATAGACTGCAAAGGTCAGATTACCTGTTTAGAACAATAGATGCAGACATTGCAGGGAGAGCGAGGGGATGAGAACAAGGACATGGTAGAGGAGGTAGAGGACAAGGGCGAAGAAGAGGTGGATGGACGATGCTGTAGGCATGTGAAGGCATGTGGGGACATAGAGACTGCTTCTGTCCAAGGTTGGATATGCCAATCTAGGAGATTTTCTTTCCTAGCTGTTTAGCAAGAGAGAATTTTGCGTGTGATGTAGACTAAGTGTTGTGGCCAGACCCAGCCCAGGGGAGGGATGTACCTTAGCACTGGTGTTTAGACACCAAAACATTCCACACAACTTTCCTATACAACTTCTACTTTTGTTTTACATGTTTATGGTTTCTGTACAAGTTCACAAATGGCTTATAGTTATGTCTTTGTATTCTGCACTATGGTAAATAGAGTAATGTTTTGGAAATATAAATATTCCGTTTCACCATCTCATTGGTTTTTACTGGGTTTCAACCCCTCAACAGATTTACTTTCACTAGAACATTGTATGAAACTTTACATTTAGAATTATGTAAGCTAGAAGAGCTTTCGAAGAGAGAGCAACAGTGTTTACATGGTATATTCAAAAATGTACTATGGTAAAAGAATTGTTTGCCATTTGATGCAAATGCTTAATTCTGACATGTGTTTATAGCATTTTGAATGCAGTGTTACATTTTGATGGAGATCTGAGGCATTTTGCATTTTGTGTGTGCAGTTGGGAATTGTGTGTAGAGTTTTGAAAAAAGGAGAAATAGTTTTGAAAAAGTGTGTAAGCAGTTGGCAAAAACTATAATATCAACCCCTGCCTTCCTGCCGGCTCATCCTGACATGACCCTTCAGCTTGACAAAGCCACCAGCCATACTGCTCGTTCTGTGCATGACTTCCTGCAAGACAGGAATGAAATTGTTCTGCCATGGCCAGCGAAGAGCCCTGATCTCAATCCCATTGAGCACATCTGGGACTTGTTGGATCGGAGGGTGAGAGCTAGGGCCATTCCCCCCAGAAATGTCAGGAAATTGCAGGTACCTTAGTGGAAGAGTGGGGTAGCTGCTCACTACCCGAACTGGCAAATCTGGTGCAGTCCATGAGGAGGAGATGCATTTCAGTACTTAATGCAGCTGGTAGCCACACCAGATACTGACTGTTACTAGTGATTTTGAGACCTTTTTTCAGGGACACATAATTACTTTTCTGTTAGTAACATGTATTTGGAACTTATTCAGTATATGTCTTAGCAGTTGAAACGTTTTATGTTCATACAAATATTTACACATGTTCAGTTTGCCAAAAATAAGAGCTTTTGAAAGTTTATTTTTTTGCTGAGTTTATATTTTGGGGTATGTTTTTTTTTTATTATTTAATTACAGGGACAGTAGGAAGTGTAGATGGCTACATTAAAATGCTGCACTAGACTGTGTTTTATTTATCTTTTTCTCTTACCTTTGTTTATATTTATTTTCTTAATTGCATTACACCCATGTCTGAAATGTGGGACTTTACTGTAGAAAACTGACTAGTGAACATTTTCTAGCATCTCCATGAAAATTAAGGTTCTTGAAGTGGATGTTTAAAATGACTTGCAGCAAATGTAGTACAGGACCAGTGTTTATTGATACTTTAAATGTTGTGTGACAGCCCTTAATAAAAAATGTTTCCTCTTTGTCTCTTAGGAATGGCAACGATAGACTCCTTGAGACTGAGGTTCTGAGCCTCCTCAGGCCCTGACTGGATGCACTTCCACTCTGGCAAAATGAGACTGCAAGAGTGGCCTCAGTGGTCCATGTGAAGAGGAAGTGGAAGACTGAGAGAATGGGTGTCAATGCCTCCAGTTATCCCCATTCATGTTCACCCCGATTTGGGGGAAACTCACAGAGTCAGCAGTCGTTTGTAGGTCAGTGCTTCTATTGGATTCATCTGGAACACCCTCACTCTAGAATGAATCATGCAGTCTCACATTGACTCTACATAAAAGCCTCTATTGTACAGTGCATCCGGAAAATATTTACAGCGCTTCACTTTTTCCACATTTTGTTTTGTAACACCCTTATTCTGAAATGGATGAAATTAATTATTTCCCTCAAAATTCTTCAAACAATACCCCATAATGACAATGTGAAAGTGTGTTTGAAATCTTTGCAAATTTATTAAAAATAAAAAACAAAAAAAGCACAAAAGTACATAAGTATGCACAGCCTCTGCTCAATACTTTGATGCACCTTTGGCTGCAATTACAGCCTCAAGTCTTTTTGAGTATGATGCTACAAGCTTGGCACACCTATTTTTGGGCAGTTTCTCCCATTCTTCCTTGCAGGACCTCTCAAGCTCCATCAGGTTGGATGGGGAGCGTCAGTTCACAGCCATTTTTAGATCTCTCCAGAGATGTTCAATCCGGTTCAAGTCTGGGCTCTGGCTGGGCCACTCAAAGACATTCACAGAGTTGTGCTATAGCCACTCCTTTGCTACATGTATCTTGGTTGTGTGCTTAGGGTCGTTGTCCTGTTGGAAGATGAACCTTTGCCCCAGTCTGAGGTATAGAGTGCTCTGGAGCATGTTTTCAGCAAGGATGTCTCTGTACATTACTGCATTCATCTTTCCCTCGATCCTGACTAGTCTCCCAGTTCCTGCCATTGAAAAACATGCCCACTGCATGATGCTGCCACCACCATGCTTCACTGTAGGGATGGTATTGGGCAGGTAATGAGTGGTGCCTGGATTCCTCCAGACATGATGCTTGCTTTTCAGGCAATATTCAGTTCAATCTTTGTTTCATCAGACCAGAGAATTTTGTTTCTCATGGTCTGAAAGTCCTTCAGGTGCCTTTTGGCAAACTCCGGTGGGCTCTTATGCTTTTTACTAAGGAGTGGCTTCCATCTGGCCGCTACCATACAGGCCTGATTGGTGCTGAGATGGATGTTCTTCTCCTCTCTCCACAGAGAAATGCTGGAGCTCTGTCAGAGTGACCATCGGGTTTTTGGTCACCTCCCGGACTAAGGCCCTTCTCCCCCGATCGCTCAGTTTGGCCGGACGTCCAGCTCTAGGAAGAGTCCTGGTGGTTCCGAACTTCTTCCATTTACGGATGATGGAGGCCACTGTGCTCATTGGGACTTTCAATGCTGCAGAATTGTTTTTGTACCCTTCTCCATGTCTGTGCCTCGAAACAGTCCTGTCTCTGAGGTCTACAGACAATTTCTTGGACTTCGTGGCTTAGTTTGTGCTCTGACATGCACTGATAACTGTGGGACATTATATAGACAGGTGTGTCCCTTTCCTAATCATGTCCAATCAACTGATGGACATGTTGGACTCCAATCAGGTTGTGGAAAGATGGTCTCAAGGATGGTCAGTGAAAACAGAATGCACCTGAGCTCAATTTTGAGTGTCTTGGCAAAGGCTGTGAATACTTATGTACATGAGCTTTTTGCTAAGATTTCAAACACTCTTCTTTCACAGCGGCAAAGGTAATGTGCACAGTTAATGAACTGCAGCGCATTTCTAAAAATAACAGATTGTTCACAAACTGCACATCACTAATATATACCTGCTAAACTGCACGCATTTTGCATATAATTTAAGCAATTTCAAGTCAAAGTAAGCTGCTACGAAAAATTACTGTTAAATACTCCAAAAATTGTATTTGCCAGTGTTTTTTTTCAACTTTTACACTAATATTACTAGTGCCGAGACAAACAGGATTCGGACTAGCGAAAAAACTCTCAGGCACTTGCTTCTCCTATCCGTCTCTAGCTAGTTGTCATGATACAGCTGCTGTTAACTCATGACCACATCGTCCGTTGACAATGACCAACCACTGATGCGTAAGGAAAACGGGTAGGGAAATGGAAAAACTGTTTGCCAAATACATGTTCGAAAATTAGGTCTTAGGGGCTACTCAAGCACATAGCTAACCAACATTGTCATAGTTTGCTAGCTTTTCTGCTGACACATCTTAACGACGACGATAGCTAGGTAGCAAGCTACATTAACTAACGTTAACGTTGTAATGCAGGTACAGTAGGTTAGCTAGCTGTATTGCGCTTGTGCAGCTAACTTAACAGCTTTTAGTCAAATAATGTTGAGACCTTGCTCATTAAAAAGACATAGATAGCTATAGTTGTAATCGAGATGTTAAATGCATCGTCCCACATTCAGTGCTGGTACAGTACTTGCATGATTTATTTACGAGCAGTGTGATCCATGTGACAGCACGTTATGCACAGCAATGTTTCAAGCAGAGCAGGCGGCAATCCCTAGCCGGTAGAGGGGGGCGTTTGTGATGTTGGATGAGGAGGCAGACTTACTATTTAATAATAATATAATGACAGGATTGACGCATAATGCAAGTGTCACTGCAAATATCATGTACAGTAGGGGGGGAAAAAACAACTGGAGACTGCCACAGCATATATTCCAACAATTGGAAATGTTGTTATTGGAATACCGTACCCTAATTTTCATTTGTTAAAATTGCCACTGAGAGTACAGTCCGTTTTAGGCTTTTTTATGGCCCTCAGACAGGATATAGCAAGTTTATGGATGAGTGACAAGCAATGTGAAAAGGCCTTAATTGAGTATAGTATTAATTTAAATAATTAGTAATGTATTCAAAGTTTGCATAATATTATGTTTTCTGTGGGCTTATTGATATTGTGTAATGCCCACTTTCTGAATGCTGTGCGCCACCGTGATACGCCGTGTCCTTGCTGAAGTGGTACTTAAGGTTAGCAGGTATGCTAATACGCTTGTTGACCAGTTTCTCCTATTATGATCCGTGCATACACTAACTCACATTATGGCAGTGAGAGATGTCTTCTATGACACAAATAAACAGTGCACATGCTGTGTTTCTGGCATGTTTTGGATTTAGGGAAACCCTATTTTTGTTAAATATGTTTGAATTAGACCTCGTAAATGGCATTGCTTTTTTGCAATACGCCTTGATACATTTTGCTATGAGCTCGGCTTGCTCACTCAGTTTTATTGTTCATGCATCTGCCACTTGATTTTAGAAAACAAATATATCATTGTGTAGGAAACTAGCTACCTATAACCTGTTTCATGTGCCATCAAGAGGCTGTTTTCACACCTGTGTTCTCATCTGGAGGACATAAGAGGGAGCGTTGCTTACACATCCACATATACAAGGCACAAAACACAAGAAGAGCTGTTGCTATCTATAAGAATGACTCACATCACTGTTTGATCAAGTCAAGAAATTTCTAA
The DNA here is from genome assembly GCA_016801145.1 of Umbra pygmaea. NCBI lineage: Eukaryota > Metazoa > Chordata > Actinopteri > Esociformes > Umbridae > Umbra > Umbra pygmaea. The sequence goes on along the minus strand of JACXGM010004598.1, from coordinate 15,439 downwards.
AATATCATCAATGTTTTTTGTTTTAGTTTTAAATTTGTGATTAATTTGTTTCTCAAAATGTGACAATTTATTCACAGTCTGTTCACCTCTAATTGAGTATGTATGTGTCTGAGTTTGTGTCATACAGTTAGCTGGTAGGTACGTCCTGTCTGGCAGCCTAAACTAAAAATAAATATTAAAGTTCAAAACCTGTTACAGCATGTGTGTTATGCCTATTTTCCATTACAATACCGCACCCCGCCAGTTCGCACCCATCACGGCACACAGTTCAAATCTGGTTGCAGCATAGCAGCAATTCCTGTGGGCCTCCCATGTGGTGGGCACATCCTGCCCACAGCTCGGAGAAAACTGTTTCCTTTATCTTTACCCACTTTACCAGTGCAATAAAACACAATAATGCCTGGGAAAAGTGGTAATGGTTATTGTACTGACATAAATAAAATGTACTTACATAGGAAAAATGTTGCCAGGATAGTTAGCTCTGTTGGCTTTGTTTCTTATTATTGCCTATACCCGATGGGGATAGGGAGATGTGATGTGGTCAGGATTCACACCCTGGCCACCGTAACAGTCTGTGAGTCATTGACTTGGAGAAATGTGCCATGTGGGGGGTTTTGTGTAATTCCTAACCAAAATTAATCTGGTCCTTGACATTCTCATTGGGAGCTTATCTGTATCTTGGCTTTTCTCAGTGAAGATGATGCTCTTAATCCAGCTAGTTAACCGAAAGTTATTATTTGGCTCATCTTGAGTGTGATCTGTTCCTAATGAGGCTGCCTTCCCTCGATTAATATGTAAAGCACTTAAGTCTTAAAGTCCAATTTATTATTATTATTATTAAATCTAATTTGAAAGCCAAATGCGTTGCTCACTCACCAATTCTCTACGTACTGTCTACCTTTTAGGGGCATCTTCCTATGGGCCGCAGGGGTATGGTGGTGAGGGAAAGCTGTCAAGCCTGGAGCCTGGCCCTGAGAAGCCCCAGGACAAGAAGAAGAAGACCTCTGGCCTGGCCACGCTCAGGAGGAAATTCATCAAGCGCCGCAAATCTAGCCGCTCGGCCGACCACATGCGGCAGATGCGTGAGCTCCTGTCAGGTTGGGACGTGCGCGATGCCAGTTCCCTGGTGGAGGAGTACGAGGGCACAGCCGCTCTTAAGGAGCTGAGCCTGCAGGCTGGGCTGGCGCGAGCCGAGGCACGAAGCCTGCAACGCGACCTGGCCGCCCTCTACCAGTACAAGTACTGCACCGACGTAGACCTGATTTTCCAGGATGCCTGCTTCCCTGCGCACCGTGCCGTGCTAGCCGCCCGCTGCCCCTTCTTCAAGACCCTGTTGTCATCGTCGCTCGGCTATGGCGCCGAGGTGCTCCTGGACGTGGGCACAGCAGGCATGGACGCGCCCATGTTCTCGGCGCTGCTGCACTACCTGTACACGGGCGATCTGGGCCCCGAGGTGGACGCGCGCCTGAGGAACATGGACGTGCTGGTGCGCCTGAGCCAGGAGTTTGGCACACCGAGCTCACTGGAGGAGGACATGAGCGACCTCTGTGAAACCATGTGCTACTACGACTCTCTGCTCAGTTTCTCCTCCGACACAAAGCTGGTGGAGGCCGGGCTGGTGAGCGTGGGAGGGGCAGAGGTTGGAGGTGGGCCGGTCATCCAAGGACAAGTGGATGATGAGCTCCGCGCACACAAAGCAGTGCTTTCAGCCCGCTCTCCGTTCTTCCGGAACCTTCTGCAGCGGCGTATTCGCACTGGCGAGGAGATCACGGAGCGAGCGCTCCAGACGCCCACGCGCATCATCCTGGACGAGTCCATCATCCCCAAGAAGTACGCTCGGGTCATCTTGCATTGCATGTACACGGATGTGGTGGAGCTAGCGTTGGTGCTGAGAGGAAGCCCCTCTGTGGGGAGCCTGGGAGAGGTGCAGGCCTTGGTGGATGGAGGTGGTGGGTTAGCATGCCGTGCAGAGGAGGCCATGGAGCTCTACCACATCGCCCTCTTCCTAGAGTTCAGTATGCTGGCCCAAGGTAAGACTGCACCAGAATTTCTTTACCTACATTACTTGTTTGCCTTCTTATGCCAGAGGATTTTGTGTATCAAATTAATTCAAGGGTTTCTCCATGCAACGATCAATATAGCAAAGGAATTCTCTGAGTTTTTTAGTCTGGTGTTTTAGGCCTTTCCTGACACTATCATTCTACTCCCCTTGTAAACAGTTGCGTTTGAAGTCTTCTTTGTACATAGTTTAAAATCTCACTGGATGTTGTGCTAGTATTCTTTTGATGCTCTCAATGATCAGACCCTCTTCACGTTTTGTTGTTAGTGATTGAAATCGCACCAAAGGGCCTACTTGCAATACAACACTTGACAGACTAGAACATTTGCATCCTTTTGGGAGGAGGCCACTGTTTGTATGCATGCTCTTTTCATATATATATATTTAAGTATTTTATGCTTCATTTGCCAGACACTGGTGAACAATTTTGCTAAAAGAACAGTGGACTGGATCCAAACCCAGCAGATGTGTACTGGTGGTAGTGGCTTTGAGCGCTGGACCACAATTAATCAATGAACAACTGGTCTGGCCTGAGTTCATGTTTAATGAGTGTAATAAGTGGTACACTAAGTAGGTCGAGCTGGTGGGTTTAGTAGCACAAATGGGAAGTGGTGACCACAGGTCACAAAATTGTCCAACAATAAACGTAAACATGGATTGTTCGATAAGCTGCAGATGTACGAGCGTAAGGCAGATTTGACTGCAAAAAAATACAAGATGAAGCCAAGTACTGTGACGATCTGATCTCAGGTCACAGCCAATCTGCTTTTGACCTGAAACTCTGGGACATTGGACTGGATGATTAAGTAGGGAGGCTTAACTGTCCGATCTTTACCCACCCAGTATTCTGTGATTAGCTATGAACCCCCTATACACCCTTATTCCAAAATGGATTAAATTAATTATTTCCCTTAAAATTCTTCAAACAATTCCTCATAATGACTGTGAAAGTGTGTTTGAAATCTTAGCAATTTTTTTAAAAACGAAAAAAGCACATTTACATTGGTTTTCACAGCCTCTACTCAATATTTTGTTGAAGCACCTTTGGCAGCAATTACAGCCTCAAATCTTTTTGAGTATGATGCTATGTACAAGCTTGGCACACCTACTTTTGGGTGAGTTTCCCATTCTTCTTTGCAGGACCTCTCAAGCTCCATCATGTTGGCTGGGGAAAGTCGGTTCACAGCCATTTTTAGATCTCTCCAGAGATGTTCAATCAAGTTCATGTCTGGACTCTGTAGCCACTCCTTTGTTATCTTGGGTGTGTGCTTAGGGTCGTTGTCCTGTTGGAAGATGAACCATCGCCCCAGTCTGAGATCCAGAGCTCTCTGGAGCAGGTTTTCAGCAAGTCTCTGTACATTGCTGCATTAATCTTTCCCTAGATCCTGACTAGTCTCCAAGTTCCTGCCGCTGAAAGACATGCCCATGGCATTATGCTGCCACTACCATGCTTCACTGTAGGGATGGTATTGGCCAAGTGATGAGCAGTGCTTGGTTTCCTCCAGATATGACGCTTGCCATTCAGGCCATAGAGTTCAATCTTTGTTTCATCAGACCAGAGAATTTTTTTTCTCATCGTCTGGGAGTCCTTCAGGTGTCTTTTGGCAAACTACAGGCGGGCTCTCATGTGCCTGTTACTGAGGAATGGCTTCCATCTGATTGGTGGAGTGCCAGTATCTTGGCCTCCCCTCACACATACGGTAAGTAATGTTGTTGGGAGTGTAGTTCCTCAGTCACATGACTTGACCCTGTGCGTCATACTGTCAGCTTTACTCTGCCTTGTATAGGTCTAAAGCACACCCTAGTTGTTTTATCATGCAGAACCTTTTGCTACTACTGTACAGAAATATTTTTCCCTAGTACCTTTTCAATAGTTCTCAGATTCATCAATATAATTCATTTGTTTCAATAATTGTTATGACTATTATGTGTACTCTGTTTTGGAAAGTTTCCCTACTGTGTCACTCAATTGCCAGTCTGCTGGTGTGTTGGACCCCTGCTTCACTGTTTTAGCTAAATTTATTTCACCATCTCTCTGGTTGTGTCAAGGGACCTCACTTAATTTGTGAAATATCTGTATATTTTGTGCTTTTCATACCAACATTTGCAGTATTCAAAATGCATTTTGTGTGTCACATTCTTCAGTAGTACGAAGGTAATGCAATCATGGAAAGTACTTGATGTACTGATGTCCACAACCCCTGGTTTGTTTCGGAATCCAGGTTGTGAAGACATTGTGGCGGAGAGCATCTCTCTGGACACAGTGGTGCAGATCCTCAAGTGGAGCTCACAGCCGTACGGCTCCAAGTGGGTTTACCGACAGGCCCTACACTTCCTGTGTGAAGAGTTCAGCCAGGTCATGACCTCAGACGTTCTCTACGACCTGGGCAAGGAGCACTTGATGGCTGCTATACAGTCTGACTACGTACAGGTGAAAGACGTGTGCACAAACTCACTCATAGCTTCAGACAGGCACAAATCTAAAAGAAAAGTACATTTAATTTACTTGCGTCTGAAAAGTTTTCATATAAAAACTGTTAATACGCTACACTTAAATATATGCCAAGTTCATTAACCTTAACCAGAAACTGGCTAAATTCATCTCGACAGCTAACTGGAACCTTGATCATTTTCCCCTTATTTTAGTACGACTGGTGGTTTTAGGTCTTACATTGCTAGAATCTACATCCTTATTTTCCCTTAAGTCTGCATGCTTTTGCCAGATTGTGTAACACTCAGTTAATCCCCACAGACACTTGGTGGTTGTGGTAATGTAGACTGGTTATTGATTGGGAGGGACTGAGCTTGTAAATACCACCAGAGCCAATTGATCACACATAGCACTAGTTATAAATGTACAGGTACCTAATACATTCAAAATAAGTAAATGAGACAGTGAAAGACATTCAGCGATACCCCACAAAGCAGTTTTTCCAATTCAGGAACATGGTCCATCCAACATGAATGTTCATTCAAAGTGATAATGAGGGCTACATTTGTGTGGTCTGGCTCAAGGACTAGGAAATATGCTATTATAACTATTAGTAGAACTATTGGTGGCTGCCAAAAGACTGTTTTCATTTGTGATAGAATTTTAAAATGTAATTCAGTTCTTGAAAGATTTACAATAACAAATAAATAGAATGGGATTCACACTTTGAACGTTTTTTTAAAATGAACTTCTCCCCACCCAATCACCATAATTTTCATGTTCCACGTTCATTGCGGCTTCATAGCAGGTATGAGAGTGTTGAAGATCACAAAATGTGTCCTCCAATGTATATTCCGCCAAGACATTCTACTATGTACTTTTGCGTGATCGACCAGGATTTTTGCTGAAACAAAAGCTCTGAAGCTGACAAGTTCTGAAGCACATTCTCCAGCCCACAAGCAACCAAACATGCTAGCTGCTAAGGCAACCAGATGTAGCAGCCTCATCCAACGTCCACCTGCCTGTCCTGAGTGGCACTAAGCTGTAGGGAAAGACGCCCGGTGGAAGTGGGTTGAGATCGCACACATACTTCACAGTGTAGGCAATTCCTACAGGAAAAAAAGCACCAATATTGCTCAATAGTGTCTTGCTAGTTTTTTCTCTCATTGGAAATAAGGCCTTCATGGTTTAGTTATGAAAATCTTTGGTACAACTTTTCCTGACTCATCTGGGAAATTAGGATGTAGGTGACAGGAAAGGAGATTAATTGTTCTTAGCAGCGAGTGGTAAGATGAATTGGCAGGAGAGGAGGCATGTCCAGAGGGTAAGTGGGAAATTGGCTTGATCCTTCTGAACACTGAGTCCCTTGCTTTCTCCCACCCTCTCCCCTTTACTATTTTCTCCCATCTCTCTCTTCCCCTCCCTCCTTTCTCTCTTTCCCTCCCTCCCCTCTCCAAGGCTACAGCAGCAGCCAAGCATAAAAATCTGTGATTTTAGAAGAGCCTCCAGCATCTAACATCCCGAAATCTATGATGAGCAGATTAGTGCTGGCAACAGGGGGTCCCTGGCTGTGTTACTTTCTAACACACAGGCAGAATCCTCAAGTATACGCAGAGACATGCAGGCACGTAGGAGAAGTCTCTCAAGGATACAATAAGACACAAAGAAATGCTTATGCGGAGACAACTGGGCGAGTACATGTAGGTGCCATACGCATAGCTTCTGTCTATAAACGACTCCTTTATTTGGTGGTGATCGTTTTGCTCATAGTAATATTATATAAAGCTAGAATAAAACCGAATAAACATTAGAAAAGTTAACATGTATTTGTTGTTGTCCGAAAGGTAGTTGATATTTTGTAAGTTGGCTAGAAGAAATGTTAAAGACATTTGAAAACTGGGGGAAATAAACACGACAACCTGTCTGCATGTGATGAGCTTTGCTTAAAGGTCACTTCCTTGAAGGACATAAGAAAATCAGTGGAAGGCTTGTTCTGTATCTAACAGAGACATCTAGCACCAAAGTACACTCTGACCGTGATAAGTTGTCTTACGAGAAAAGGCCATCTTTGATTGGCAAAAACGTTGTCCTTCCGCAAGATAATGACCACAAACACTGCAGAGAAGATAAACACCTACAGAGTGGAAGTCTGCAGATGGAACACTCAAAGTATTATATTTGCAACCTCAGAACCCAACAACAACATAATTGAAGCTGTGTGGGAAGGAAACGAACAAAAAACAAAGCTGAAATAAGACTTGTGGCAAATCTTGCAAGATGCTTGACTCAACAACAGAACACCCCGGTGTCAAATGTCAAAAGCACAAGTCTACCAAATGTTTCCTTCCTAGAAATGTTGGCTATTATGGCCCCAGCTGGTCCAGCGGTCTAAGCTGTTTCCTCCGGTGTATATGTACCCCTGCCGCACAAGTTTAACTGAAACAACTTATCTCCCATTGCATCTAATATCTGTGTTGATTCCCAGGCCAGCGAGCATGACATCCTTAAGTACGTCATCAAGTGGGGAGAGCACCAGCTCATCAAGAGGATGGCTGACCGAGGTGAGAGACCCATTCCCCCTTTCTCTACCTTCCTCACTCCCTCTCTGTTCATCCCGCTGGTATTACTTCCATATGTCTTCTCTTCCCTCCATCACTTTGGTCCTTCTTCCTTTGCTCCACCTGGTTAGTGGAAGATGTCCTCAAACACCTGCTCATATACTGATATCAAATCTGAGTAAATGTGTTTGGCCAATTCCATTTATTTATTTGGGATTTTGCATTTTATCTCACACCTCCATATCAACACTGTAGACTGGTGGTTCCCAACCTTTTTTAGTTGCTGGTTTGGAATCCCTGCTCTACTGCTCTAGGCAATAGTGGTGCACGTGAGCTATTTCTTTCACCTGCCTGCAATTGCATGTGCAACCGAACCACCATAAAGTATGAACAGAGTTTTCTATTCTGAAGGGAACTTGTAATCACCACAGTATAACACTCAGTTAATTAAACTTCAGGTATAATAATCTGTCCAGTTAGGAAGCATAAGCAAATGTGTATCAATGTCACCTGTTTTGATGCAAATGAAAGTGCAAACAGGTGCACTGGAGAGGCAACAGCAAGACAACCCCCAAAAAGGGAATGATTTTGCAGGTGGTAGCCAAAGACAATTGCTCTCTCCTTATCCTTCCTGACTGATTTATCTTCAGTTTTCTGCTTTGCAAGTGTCCTTGTCATTACTGGTAGCATGAGGCGGTACCTGCAGCCCTTTCAGGTTTCAGAGGTAGTCCAGCTGCATATGGCATGTCCATAGGTGACATCGCAAGAAGGTTCACTGTGTCTCCCAGTACAGTCTCAAGAGCATGGAGGAGATACCAGGAAATGGGTCGTTACACGAGGAGACCTGGACTGCTCCTTTGTGCAAGGAGGAACAGGAGGAGCACTGCCAGAGCCCTACAAAATGACCTCCAGCAGGCTACTGGTGTGCATGTTTCTGACCAAACTGCCAGAAACAGACTCCATGAGAGCCCGACATCCTCTAGTGGGACCTGTGATCACAGCACCGTGCAGCTCGATTGGCATTTCCCAGAGAATACCACCATTGGAGCCCCGTTCTCTTCACAGATGAGTGCAAGTTCACTCTGAGCACATGTGACAGACGTGAAAGAGTCTGGAGATGTTGTGGTGAATGCTATGCTGCCTGCAACATCATCCAGCATGACCGGGTTGGTGGTGGGTCAGTGATGGTCTGGGGAGGTATATCCTTGGAGGGTCGCACAGACCTCCACCTGCTAGCCAACTGTACCATGACTGCTGTTAGGCTTTGGGATGAAATCCTCAGACCCAGTGTCAGACCTTGCGCTGTTGCAGCCCTGGGTTCCTCCTGGTGCAGGACAATACCCGGCCTCATGTGGTCAGAGTGTGTAGGCAGTTGCTGGATGACGAAGGCATTGATGCCATTGACTGACCCTCATGTTTCTCAGACCTGAATCCAATTGAGAACCTCTGGGACGTTGTATATCGGTGCATCCGATGCCGTCAATTAGCGCCACTGACTGTCCAGGAGCTCACTGATTCCCTGATCCTTTTCTGGGAGGAGACCCCCTAGAACACCATCTGTCGTCTGATCAGGAGCATGCCCTAGATATTGTTGGGAGTGCACACAGGCTTTTGAGGGCCATACACACTACTGAGTCACATTATGAGTTGCTGGGATGAAATTCACGCAAGTTGGAACAGCCTGTGATTTCACTTGTTTACTTTTATTTTTGATTTTTCATTGACTGTTGTTTTGTCAATTTGTTCTCAATTAATTACACAATTTACAGTAAAGATGTATGATCTTTAATATGTTTCGTTAATCACTGTATTTTAAGAGTTAGATATAAACTTTGGTACTTATTATTAATATTACAGGACTATATTCAAATATTTTTTTGTTTTTTTAAATTATGCATATCTTCGGATCATCTACATTTACTAATTCTGACAATCCAAGTAAAGTGTAACCGATACCTTTACAATTAAGTTTATTCCATCTGTCGTTTCTACACTTTCTTTCTCTCACTGTGTGCCTCTTCTCTTAAACATGTTGGCACAACTCACTTCTAATTTAAGTGTAGTTCTAACTTATCCATGGAGACTTGCGCTGTAATCGACTTCACACTATAATCTGTACTAATCGTATTACATTCTATGTAGAATAAACAAATCAGATACTAGGTTCTTCAATGGAAATTGCAAGTCCACTTTCAAGGGTGTTCTTGGTTGGCTCAGGAAACCAGTTAATCCAGATACACAAAAGAACAGCAGACCCACCATCATAAAGTCCTCCGTTGTCTTACAGAAGAGGGAGGTATGGGCTGTTTACCACCATGTAGACTAGGAACCCTCTTCTGGGTGCTTTTGAATGTGAACCTTTTTTGGGAGATATAATGTGTATTTCTGAAATTGTATACTGCGCACAAGGTAATAGCAACTCAATTTAGCCTAGGGACAGAATAGCTTTACATAAGTGTTTATACTGCAAATTACCTGCAAGTGAGCCCAGGTGCAGTAACTACTGGGGGAAATGCACAGCAATGCTGGAAACAAGTGGAGCACAGGAGTGTGGATGGATATCCTGATTTGTGTTTCGCCCGGTCAGAGCCCAACCTCCTGAGTGGCACGGCTCACAGCGTGAACAAGCGAGGGGTGAAGAGGAGAGACTTGGACCCGGAGGAGCTCAAAGACATCCTGTCCCCCCTTCTGCCCTATGTCCGCATCGAACACATTCTGCCCACCAACAGTGAGGTCCTCTCCGACTCGGTGAGTAGGTGTCTGTACCATGCACCCACTGTCCTCAAATTGCCACGTTTTCTCTGCCTCTTCTTGCTCTGTTGTCATCCCACAGCACTTATTATTCTGGCTGAATACCTAACCTGGCCCCTGATACTCTCAGTTATAATGGTCATGGAATTTAGATGAGTTATCAGTCAGACATTTTACCCTGGTGATCGTTATTACCGGCAATAGCTGTTTAAATTAAAACATTCAGGTTTCAAGGCAACATGATGGATAGTAAATGCATGCAGTTGCACACATTTTGGGATGCGTGTTGGCTGGAGAACACTTTAGAAATACACCGCATTCCAAATTATTATGGGAATTGGAATTAAGTGTCATAAACATTAAATATTTTGTTTTTTAAACAAACTCATGGATGTTGTTGTGTGATTACTGAAATCATTCTCCGAAACCTGTGATAATTAGTTTGCCAGGTGAGCCCAATTAGAGGGAAGCTACATAAAGATGTTCCACTTTATGAAGCAGGCCACAGGTTTCAACCTATATGGAAAAGAAAAAGATATCTGCTGCAGAAAGCATCAAATAGTGCAATGGATTGGACAAGGTATGAAAATTATTTCACAAACTGAAGAGATTTGTGGCTGATTCAGAGCACAAACGGGTTCGTACAGATAATGGCATAATGAGGAAGGTTACTGCCAGACAAATTCATCGGATTAAGAGGCAGCTGCTAAAATGCCATTACAAAGCAGCAAACGTATCAAAGGTATTTGAAGCTGCTGGTGTCTCTGGAGTCCCGCAAACCTCAAGGTGTAGGATCCTGGTGCTGCAGTGGGCTCAGAAATACATGAAGACTAGTTTTCAAACAGTCTTGTTTTCTGACGAGTGCTGTCCAACCCTGGATGGTTCAGATGGATGGAGTGGTGGATGGTTGGTGGATGGCCAAAAAGGCTGAGATCGTCAGCAAGGTGACGGAGTCATGTTTTGCGCCGGAATCATGGGGAGAGAGCTGGTAGGACCCTTTAGAATCTGCATTATCTGTACTGTGAGACGCTTCAGAAGGTGCTACAGTGAGACAACTGATCGTCCTCGCAGTTGCAGACCACATGTAACAACACCTGCACAGGATCGGTACTAGGGCTGGGCGATATGACTGGAAACTCTACCATGATATAAGTGTTTCATATCGGTCGATATCGATAATTATTGATCAGTTTTATGACCTATTTAGAATAAGGAGCAGGAAAAAACAAAAAAAACTTTTTTATTTTAAATTTAACCATCCACTGAAATTTTATAATCCCCTCAGTTATAAAGGCAGAACAATGGAAAACACTCAAATAATTAAAATGTAAACATAAGTCTAAAATCACTATAAACACTTCACAATTATCTGTTACACTAAGGTGCACAATTAGAGTACTTAAGAAATGCTTAATAAAGTGTAATATGATAGTGCAAAGTGTTAAATATAAACAGAGAAACCTAAACCTGAGAAGGTGGGGAAAACAAGTTTGTGGTATTACCAGTCTTAGTGAGGATGACGGTTTTGCATAATTTGCAGATGACATTGGTCTGACTACGGTCTGACTTTTAAAAACCAAAAAAAACTGCCATACTGGCGAGCTGACTTTTCCCGTTTTATCAACAATTTCCTTGTTCGCTGCGGCACTAATTTTCAACTTATCAGTTTCAGTTACTGAAGGATCCAACACGACTTAAGAGACAACAATATTGCGCAACCAAACTTGATACTGTTAAATGATTGGCTGTTAGTGTGTCACGTTGCTAGGTTACAGAGAGTGAGTGCCTTTGTTCATGCAACCAAAATTGCTTAGCAACTTCTGGTTTCTTCCGACAATGAAAAGGAAATTATCAAACGTTTTATCGATAGACACGTAATCAATATCAATAAAAATGCTATCGCGAGACATATCGTTATCGTTTTATCGCCCAGCCTTAAAGCTGCATTGTGTAAGATCTGCTCCCATCTAGTGGTGAAATTGTATATGACAAGCAACTGAAGCCCTTCGCGTTATTATACCAGCAACGTGAACCTGGATATTTGTTTTTTCTTTTAAAACAATAGTGCTCGTTTTGATTCATTGCAATAATAATTGTATGCAATTGTATTGTGTGTAAATAAACAATAAGAGCATGTGATAGCAAAAATAATAATTTAACATGTTTTATTAATAAAAGTAACAAATGTTTTACACACAATTTGATTGAATAAATTGTCAGTGTCTCATGTGAAAACATGATTACATTTGAAAAACATTCACTAGAGTATGTTTTATTCCAACAGAATACAAATTTTAGCAAAACATGAACATGGACACTACCTATGCAATGAGTAAACAATGATTATTGCAATGAACCACGAGCGCTATTATTTTGAAACGAAAAATCCCAGTTTGTGTTGACAGGCGAACGTTCTTGCCTACTGTACAGCTTGAGCCAGCGCTACTATTACATGTCCTCGAGAATAGGCATGATCTAACATCTTCAACAGACTTTGAAATTTGCAGGCAGTCGTGAGTAATCTCCCCCTGGCATTCCTCACGGTGCCACTTGTGTAAAAGCGCGAAAGGCCGAGCTTGAATTTCCAGGTATGTCCCTCTTTGGCTAATGTATTTTAAAGATGGAGGCGTAACATGGCTGCCGCAATTCGAGCGGCACCATTGTGTGTATTGTAAATGGAAGATTCTACGCTTACGAAAATACTTTGATTATTAGGTGGAAGTAATTACACATGAATGAGCACATATTTGTGAAGGAACAAAGGTTTTTTGCTAAGAATCAACTCAAAGAAATACACAGTGTAGCTTTAATACATCAAAACAGCACACCCACGGGGCACAGGATGGCAACAACAACTGCACAATCCCTTCATCAGTCCTCAGACTGTCCGTAGCAGGCTGAGAAAAGCTGGACTGAGGGCCTGTTACCGGACGTGACAATTGGACTCGTGGTTATGGTCGAGGGAATGAACGTTACATTGAGGCCTGCATGATTTCAGTGTGTGATTTCCCGTAAAACAGGAGGTCAGTGTTCTGCCATGGCCATAGAAGAGCCCAGATCTCAAACCCATTGAGCACTTCTGGGACCTGTTGTTTCAGAGGGTGAGGGCTAGGGCCATTCCCCCTAGAAATGTCTGGGAACTTGCAGGTGCCTTAGTGGAAGAGTGGGGTAACATCTCACAGCAAGAACTGTCAAATCTGGTTCAGTCCACAAGGAGGAGATGCACTGCAGTACTTATTGCAGCTTGTAGCCACACCAGATACTGACTGTTACGTTTTTTTTCTTCAGGGACACATTTAATTTCTCTAAGTCACTTGTTTGTGGAAATCGTTCAGTTTGTGTCTAAGTTGTTTGTATGTTCATAGAAATATTTCCACATGTTCAGTTTGCTGAAAATGACAGCAGTTAAAAGTGAGGACGTTTCTTGTTTGGCTGAGTTTATAATGAGTTATTCCTTTGATCATAAAATACAATAGGCCAGAAGAAAGCAGGTAACCCTGTTTCATACCGCTATGACAGATATTCAACAGTTTCCACCCATTTAGAAATTAATAATGAACCTTTGATCAATTCTAAACATCTTAGCTGAAGTCTGATGTTTAGTGCCAAATTGAGCCGTCGTTGAATCTTCTCCAATGACAGTTTTTTTCCTGTATTTACCACCCATCATCTGCTGTCAATCAGTATCCAAAATTTAACAAGGTTTCAGCCAATCAGAGCTGCTAAGCAAGACCACGTGTCTGCACACCTATCGATTTCTTCACTGCAGATGATATAGCACTGCTTTTAACTCAATGGTGAGTTACATTAATACAATAGGCTAATTAATAGCTATGATACAGTTATGATCTGCTACAATAATTTTTACCTGATTTTCAGTTGCTAAGCAATAGTGAGGTTCTCAAGAGTAGCCTGTGTGCACAAGATCTTTGTATTTGCATTTATCCCTGATTGCTGCCACACAAATATCATCAAGAGTTTATCAAGTGTCATTTTCAATCACACTTGAGTTGTTTGTTTTTTATTAGATGTACTTTATTTTCCACTTACAGGGAAGGGATGAAACAGTTATTGACATAATTAAAAAACGAATTGCTTTTCAAAATTGGCTATTTTCTTCCCAGATTTAACCCAAATCCATAATGTTCACTTTCCAACCGTGCAATTATATTAAATCATCACAGCACAGAACACTGCTTTGATGATGACAAACTGTAAGCTATTTTTAAGATGGGTTTCTGCGTTTAGTCTCCCCACAGAGGCGATGCAGTTTCTTTATAGATTGTTTACGTTTTCCTCTGAAGATAGGGGAAAATATCTCTGCAAACGCTAGTGATCTGAGATATCGCATGCATGAAAGATTTCTTATGTTATTCGAAACAAACAAAAGAAGACTGAAAAAATCATAGTAAAATAGAATAGGCTAGGATGCTAGTCCACTGAGACATATGCTGTATGAAATGCACATGTTTTCCAATGTGTACGCAATCAAATGCTGAAGCAATAATTTACCAGAGAGTAAAGGAGAAGTTCACTAATTTAATGGAGGTGAACCGTGTTAGTGAAAATGTTTAATTACTATTCTTTATTTTTAGATGTACTTAGTAACTATTGATTCACCGATTCATGCTTAAAGCACTTCATATGAAATTTCACACACTTACAAATGTATTCAAGACACATTTAGCAGTACTGGTCCCCTGTGGGAATCAGACACACAGCCATTAGCCAGTGGGCAGCATTTCAATTTATGATAGAAAATAACCTTTTTCATTCCTGGGTACCGTAATACTATAGTTAAATAGCTGTGTCCTATGCAATACAAATTAATTGTGCCAGAGTGGCTTGTTTAAGAGTGCGCTGTGGGATAGGTCTAAAACGTAAGTCAATAAACACTCCCCACTCTACACAGTCAAGCACGTCTATACATTTAAAGAAACTGCTGCTGAGTAGGGGGGTGTGAATAATATGGATTCCTATGTGAATATTGAAACCTGCCTGGTCTGAATTTAAAAGGAATGAATTAGCAATGCGTTCAATCTGTTTGATATATTTTTAGACTTTCAAGATAATGTTTTAGTTTGGGGTCTAAGGGTCACCTCACCAGGGTCAAATTGGAGCCTGAGATTTCTACTTGAACTACTTCAATTTACATTTAAAAAGGGATCTCACCTTGTGTCAGACTTCTCACCACCAAACCTTCGGATTGCGTGAGCTTTACCAGGGCATTGTTTGGATGCCACAGGCAATCGGGCGGTTCCGCCAGGGTCCCGTGGATTTACATAAAATGTCATCTGTTTTCTGGGTTTATTCATAACCATGCGTGTATGGTAATTATGCCAGTAGGCAGACAATCCATTGTAGTCGACATTTAAAAGACGACAGAGTAGCTTTTGCCCAAAATCTCAAAACTGACAGTAGTTTTGAAAGTAGTGCCTGTGAGCGATGGCTCCTGAAAATGTTGCAAAATTTTGTTCTGGTTCATCCATTTAGTATTAATGTTATGTCCTGAAAATGAATATGCTAATTTAGAAGTTATTATGTCTTAAGTTTTTGGCTGTACTGTGTGTTCCATTCATCCATTTCACCTGGCTGCTCCTCTGGTGACCTCTCTTGCTCCATCCTAACTCGTGACCTCTC
>JACXGM010004597.1:19062-37672 GCA_016801145.1 Umbra pygmaea | reverse complement strand
CAAACAATTAATACCAGGTAAAATGTGTGTATACTGACAGATAATTGAATTCTTTGAAAGTATTTTCAGTAAAGAGCACTTGAGCAGAAAAAGTTAGCTGCCTAACATTGATCATTATGAAAATGCACAAAAGTTGAGGTACTGCCAATGAAAAAGATTCATGTTTTACCTTTTATTAATCATTATGGCATGTTTTTTTATATATATAACATATTTACTTTTTGAATTTACAAATACTATATATATATATATTATGCAGCTACCTGCATCCCATTCAAATCTGAAATGACCCACATTTGGTTTGAGACCTACCAGTTGAAAACCGCAGATTTCATTTGTCTTAAGGCACAGACTTGAAATCTAATGCTGCTGAAACAATATTAACAAACATTCAAAGAATGAAATTGACCAAGGCACAATCTGGTCAAACAAGTATATGAAAAAACACAAAACAACATGCCAACCCTCTCTGGAGTGTTGAATAGCTGAATTTACATTATTCTTTGTCTCCGCAACCCAAAATCATGCCAGTAAGAACATAGAAATGGCACAGACTGTATATTTGTTGGTAAATATGTACATGAACCAAGCTCACCATGGATATTCTCTCTGCAGATTGGTGAAAATGCAGGTCAAAAATAGGCAGTTGTTTTTAAAAATATGAAGCATGCTGCTGTGTATACGTTTTGTAAACGTGCTGTGTATACGTACTGCAGATAATTCTTCTGGAGTGGTTCAAATAATTTAGAAGCTACATTTAAGGTTAACAGGTTTAGACATTGAGATATTCAAGTAGAAGGAATGATAAAACATAAAAACCTTGCTTGGCAAACTTTCTGTGTAGTTACAGGTGTCTGTGTAGTTACAGGTGTCTGTGTAGTTACAGGTGTCTGTGTAGTTACAGGTGTCTGTGTAGTTACAGGTGTTACACTGTCGCTGTCATATGGAAAGTCTAACATTGAATGCTACTCGAGAATGGCAAAACAGTTTTCCTTAAAAATACAAGGAACACAAAATCAATCTCGTGTTAAATAACATGGCATGGGACATGAATAGTGTTTCTTCACAATTTGTTGTTACTTTCAAATGGACTTGAGGGAAACCGATGCAACAAAAGAGCATGCCTGAGATGACGTTTGACATTCAAAACATTAACCAGGTCAGGTCGACATAAACCTGCATGCTAATCTTGATGAGAAACCAAATAAATAAAAAAGAGCATTTGGATTCTACCCTTTTGCTGCTGTAAGCCATATGATTGACTACGCATCCAGCTGACCTACTCTTCTTGCCCTGATTAAAAAAGCAGCACAGGAGCCAGAAAGACTGCTCTCTCTGGCGCCAGTCCGTTGAGAGGTTTATTAATTGTCCTTTATGAGAAATACTGGGACAGGTGCAAGTTGTATTATCATGGACTGTGCCTCTGTCCTTTTGTCTGACAAGGCCAGCCCAGTCCAGTGCCGTGCAAGCAGGGCCTATGCACTAAAACAGGCCGCATGAGCAAGTCAGTCCTGCTTCCAATAAATCCCTTAGGAGTCTATAACACACAGTGCCTCTGTCTGTTCAACCATACTGCAGACGGTGGCGTGATTCTCCTCCTGCTTAGCCCTCTGCCTCTTGGCAAGGTCGCTGGCGATGGCTAAAGCGCCCCCCTTGAGGAAGCGGACAAAGTTCTCCCCAACCAGAGGTCCCATGGCGTAAAGACCGCCCTGTGAAATTGATTCGTTTGTATACGGGTCCACGTCTAGTGGGTTCCGGCGGCACGTGATCGGCTCCTGGGGATTTACACCGAGGGGCCGTCCATCCTCTGGGAGAAAGGAGAGGTTAGGGTGGGCACCGATCAGCACCAGCGCCATGGAGACCCGTAGCACGGTGCGACAGCCATCCCCCCCTTCCAGTACGCACTTC
Organism: Umbra pygmaea; assembly: GCA_016801145.1. NCBI lineage: Eukaryota > Metazoa > Chordata > Actinopteri > Esociformes > Umbridae > Umbra > Umbra pygmaea. Next base: position 35,764 of record JACXGM010004597.1, on the reverse strand, counting down.
CCATCTGGCTTGAAGGCCACCACTCTGTGTTTGGGCAGGCTGATGTAACCTGGGTAGGACCCGGACGACAAGGAGGCAGTGTTGTTATCGTTCTCCTGCTGGTCCGTCTGGGCGGCGGTTCCCCTGCCAGAGTTGGCAATGTCCAGGTTCTGTGGCTCCTGTTGCTGCTGAGTCATCATCTGATGGACCTTGTGGTATTCTGGGTAGAGGAGTTTGGGCAGCTGGTTGAAGATGAGGTGCGGATCGGTGACCGAGCGGCGGAATGCGTGGTACACAGGCGTGTTGAGGTGGTGAGCCGTCAGGATGGCATCCGCCGCCGTCAGCCCGGCCCCCACCACCAGAACTGGGTCCGAGGTTTGATCCAGCTGGCCTCTGGAGATGGCTGCTTCTAGCTCCCAAAAACTGTGGCAAACGAACGGGAGACCCTCACCCTCCACGCCCAACCTGGCCGGGATGTCGTGTGTGCCGGTGGCCAAGACGACGTTGTCTGCGCACACGGTGAAGGGGACCTCAGCCACACCTCCTCCGTCCAGCTGGTGGGCCTCCCTCCTCTGTGTCCCCTGGATCTTCCACACAGGACGGCCGCCTGCCCCGTCGCAGTTCACCCTTTGTAGGGAACTGACGGTGGTCCCGCAAGCGAAGCTGTTCTCTAAACCCATCTGCTTGACATAGTGCTGGTAGTAGGAGGCGATTTCAGCAGGGGTGGCTCGGTCGTTGCGGACGTTCCTGAAACAAACATTTATGTACAAAGGTAAGACTGGTGTTTGAAATACCAGACACACTAACGCTGCATTTTAACGGTGGACAAAAATACCATCATAACGGTCGGCAAGACAGCAAGAAAGGTGATGATGACAAAAAGCTAAGGAGCACAATGGTATGCGTTGCTATGGTGATGTATGTAAACAACTGTGTATTCCAAAATCCGGTTGATTTTCATGCTACAGCAGATTTTATATTAGCACCAAGTATCATCTGTCGTGACGTCCAACGACCTTCACCACCAAACTCAACTGCATTTAACATCAATCTCCCACTGACATCCTGTTTGCCGTCTAACTCCTCCACGTCATGAGACCTACACTGTTTCCCTGACACATGATATTACAACATTAATTTACATTACAACCATTTAGCACACACATGCTCATCCAAACTGACAATATTGAGTGCATACATTTTCACAATGGTCATTTGGTGGAAATCAAACCTGCAACCCTGGCGTTGCTAGCACTATACTCCAGTAAGATAATTTCCTGGTCGCATTTGCTATGAATTAGAGTAGGGAATCCTGTTAATTATGATGGTTCTATAAAAAACAGAAATGTGGTGGGTCTGTGTGGCATAGTGGACTAAGTCACTGCATTGCAGGACAGTCAACGTCATGATGGTCATTGGTTCGAGCCTGACTATGGGTTTTCTGACTTTCCCCAGACCTCCTGCACGAGGCAGTGCAAATTGGCATAGAGCTGGCCGGGATTTGGAATAGATAAATCAGATTGTCTATCCTGCCACATCTCTCTCCAGCAACTCCTTGTGTCCAGATCAGGTGCCTGTAAATTCAATCGCTGAAGAATAGTTGGTGAACGTAATCATCCCGTGCATGATCTGACTAAAGGCTTCTGTGTTGGATGAGCAGTGCGAAAACAATCCGTGACTGGGCGACATGTGGTTGGATGAACAGATCTGTACAACGCGTTGCGGAGCTGCCGACAAAGCAGGATTAGAGAGGGAATTGGGAAGGAAGGAAGAATGGGGAATAAATAAACAAGTGGCCCATTGGTAGGTGAAACTCAAAGTTAAAGCTCATACGGACAGAGTAATTCACATCTTCAACATGGGGTGGCAAAACCCAAGGATAAAGTAGCAACTGAAAAGGCTTTATAATGTAAGTGAGCACTCTGTTCAGTAACAGTGATACAGTCTATCTGGAATCTGGCTGATGCAAACTGGTGCGGTAGCTTGTCATTAAGACCCACCTGCGCTTGTCTCTCATCCATTCCTTAAGCTTCAGACCAGGCAGTTCCATCCAGTTAGCCAGGCTGAGTGTAAGCATGGATCCTTCCATTGCCTGCAGAAACAAGACAAAGATGAGCACCATTAAAAGAACAGGCTCAAAGCCAAACACATGCAAAATATGTGTGTGACCCAAATCATTTATATAGGGCACTACGTTTGATTCAAAACCATTTTCAAATGTAGCGCACATAGTAGGACTAGGGTGCCATTTTGTTGCCCTCATTTTCCACATATCAACCCGGTCTGTCACTATCCTGTGCTGTTTTACATGCTGATGTGTAATATGTAAATGTACAGCTGGGTGTTCTACAGTAGCTAAACAACATTAATGTTTTGACAGTGAAAAACAAAACTGTTTCTATAAGGAAGTATTATGTAAGGAATTGACTCAAGGCAACTGTCAATTTGACAAAAACAGGTCTACAGCTTTGAATGGCATTGGAAAGCATGTCACTGTCTGACATTCTATTCCCTACACAGTGCATTGTTTACATATTGACTGGTTACAAGCTGTACCATGTGTACAGTAGGGTGAAGAATAGAACACCATTTCACGGACAGCATTTATTGAGATTTGAAGAACTGTTTTAAAGTACGAGATAGTAATGATAAGGTTTTAGGGAAATGTTGTGATGCAATGGAATAGTGAACAAAACTAATTACTCAATAAGAATATATGTATGAATGATTTTTAACAGTTTAAAGATTGAGGGAAATTGGCATTGACTGTGTCAGATATGTGGAAGGGTGAGATTACAGCCAAAAATAAATATCAGCCTGGCTGGATTGTCATTGGCTGGATTGTCATTGGCTGGATTGTCATTGGCTGGATTGTCATTGGCTGGATTGTCATTGGCTGGATTGTCATTGGCTGGATTGTCATTGCGATGGAGGAGATTTTTTGTGGTATGAAACAATAGCTTTTTGTTGGTATGCTGCCATTTAATGGTTCTTTACATAACAGCAGCAATGTCATCATTTATTTGCTTTACACAGAGGCTTGTGTATAATATTATACATAAATAGTTGATCAGTTAAAACACTGCAGTCATCAACATAACCTTAAATAACATTAGCTGTCTTAATCATAATAATTGCAAGTAAATACATGCAGCATTGTAGTAAATATCATTACGTTGTTAGCTATCTAGTCAGTTGATAAACAGTGTTGTTCAAAATGTAATAGGTAGCTAAACTATGTTTGACCAGATGTCTTTAAATGTAGTTGGCTAACCCTTATTCAAAGCCATATTCAACTGTACGTTCCATTTTCTTGTCACCAGATGTTGATTCGATCACATTCAGGGGCATAGAGGTTGCAAACGTTCAATGAGGTTTTGAAATGTGAAAAAACAACCTACCAAGGGAGGTCGCATTTCATTCAATTGCTATCAGTAGGGATGTGTATCGTTAAGATTTTAAGGTATTACTACTCTTATCGATACTGCTTATTACTTTAACGGCTTTCTTAACGGTTCATTTTGTAATTTTCTACAAAAACTAAAACTAGTTATAAACAGAATTAACATTGCATTATTTACTGAAATGTCAAATAAATAAAGTAGTGCTGTCAAACGATTAAAATATTTAATCGCGATTAATCACATTAATGTCATAGCTAACCCGCAATTAATCGCACATTTTTATCTGTTCTAAATCTTGATTTCTTTTTGTTCCATAACTTTTTTCTCATTTTAATGCTCTTATCTACATGGAAAAGTGGATCGGCTTGCATGGTGCAAATGTTTTTTATTGAAAACAACATTGGCATACTGTCTGAAGTCATCCATTGTCACCTAGCTTTGACGAGGGGGCGGAGAATTCGCATCAGCTGTGTGCTTTGCCATCAAGTGATATTTCAGACTGGACGTTCTGGAATGATAGCTCAGTTCACAACGACCAAACACACATATCACTTTGGTCTTGTCAATAGAACCGTTTGACAACTTTTTAAAAGTAAACTTTCCATTCAGAATTTTATTGGCATCCATTTCGGCATCTTGCGCATCGCCAACCACTCAAAACGTAACGTAGCCTACTACTCTTTGGGCAGCTCGCAACGCAAGCCCAAAAAAGTGTGTTTGGCGTGCCTGTTGTTTTGTTTCCGCTCGGTGTGGTGTTGTAGTTTTTCTAATGTTACTAGTTGTTGCAACAGCATGTGAAAAAACTACAACATTTTGGGAAAAGCTTTTTAAATCTGCAGCAACTGCGTAATCCAATAATGTCAATATGGACCAAAATATCAGAGGAATGATACCAGCACCTTATTGAATCGATGCCACAAAGAATGAAGGGCAGTTTCGAAGGCAAAAAAGGTATCCAACCCGGAATTACCAAGGTGTACCTAATGAATGTAGAATCAAGTCTTCTATTTATCTCGGTACAGATTAATTCTCACCATTCGTTAGCCATGCTCATCATGTTACCTATCCTAGTTCTATTGCACTGCCACTTTACACTCCAAATAATGTTGTGTGTAACTTTGTCAATTTGCACCTTGTCTTGGCCAAGACGGGATTGCAAATGAGAACTTATTCTCAATCAATTAACCTGGTTAAATAAAGGTGAAATTACTAATGCAAATCTCTTTGGCTTTCCAGGAATGGGTTGGCCTTTCCCTGGACCTGGGGTGGGTAATGGTGTTGTGAACCAGTTACAGAAACAAGACACTTACATGCCAGGCTCCTCCTGGAGGTCCTTTGCCAAGCACTAGGTGTGGAATTGCCCGCTCCCTTTCGTAGCGCCACAGCAGCGGTGATGCGTGCTCCAGCCCAAAGTCACTGTCTGGCAGGAGCAAGGAGTCAAAGAGCACAGCTACAGGGTTGGAGGAACGGCCCTCCAGTCCCTCACAAAGGTACTCCAGGTCCTAAACACAGAGAACAAACGAAAACAAACATTGGAACAATGGTGGTGGAATATCAGCCTTCCTGGACGTATTTCATTTGGCCAAGTACATAGCAAATGAATCAAAACCCGCTGGACACCAATACGGCATGTTACTAAGCTGATGACGTTTAGTGTCTGAGAATTTTACTCAGATCTTCATTAGCTAGTGTGCCAGGGGCTACAACAGTACACATATTTGCAACTGCACCGTACAGGGTGCTCTACGCGGTTCACACATGAAGCTGAATACATACAACTTTAAATATAAAATGAATTGCTAGCTATTGTATGTTGAATTCCTATTCAATAAATCAGATATGAAAAGATATGTTTGGCTATTCAGAGCCATTGTGCACAACATAGTCATTGTTGCCACTTTTCCAACTTTGCGAGTCAAACTCGAGAAGAGACACTACACCTACAGTGGCAAGTGGTGGTAATGAATCAACATGGGAAAATACTCCAGCTTCGTCTACAAACAAACATAGAATCTAAAATTGCTAATTGTCAGTGTCTTGCCTGTTACTATTATTTATCTCGGACATGTTTAAAAAGTGATTAGTATAACATGACATGCACATTTCGTGAAACAACCTTTCATCTACGTGTAATGAAACAAATGGTTTGCTTGTATGGAAAATAAACAATGTAGCTATGGGGCATTGCACGACATGCAAATTGTACATTACAAAAGAGTCCTCTATATTTAAGTTTGGTTGTGGGCTTCACAATGTTACTTTGTCCATAATAGTTTGCAAATTAAGTTGCTGACACACACCAAATACAGGGTTTTTCAGCAGTTATGAGCACCCTAATTTAGTGTTAATTATTTATGACTGGTGTATTTCAAATTAAAAAAATGTTTAGACATCTTCATCCCAGCATTTATTATCAAGAATATGAACAATAAATACTGAACCATTTCTTTACTTTTAACTGCAGCCAATTATTTTTTTCAAACTGTGAAACAGTTACCGTTGCTTGTAGAAGGTAGGTCCTGATATTCTAATCTAACATCACCAGCTGTTCTGTAAACACCAGTGATAATCCCTGGTTGTTCACTTTGACGTCAATAATACTAAAAGAAACTGCCATTGAATTGCATTACAAAAAGGCCCGTGGCTTACATTAAAACCACATTTAGGGCCTCACATTAGAAAAGATACACAAAACCAGGAAATAATCTATATAAAATTACATATATCTTAATAGGAAACAGGCAGGGTTTCACTGTGTTTAACTAGTATCAATAACCGGCACAGGACAACTGTAATTGGACACCCAGCTATTGTATGTGTAACATGAGTTCTCACAAATAAAAGGTTCATTCTTACCTGCTCCAACAGGGATATGTTAGGCTGTTGATCAAGCTTTGCTTGTAGAAGGGGATTAGGGTGAGTGGCCTCTGGAGACACGTATGGGGTGTAACCTGACAACAGGTATGACAGACAGATGCCTGAGGGTCCGTTGCCTAGAAGAGAAAAGCAACCAGAGGCTAGGAGAGTAGATTTGTTTAACATACCAGTATCTTTATGTTAAAGTCCAGTGAAAACGTCATTTTCAAATGTGTGTTGTTGTACTGTGTTTGTATTTGTGGCCAAATTGTAAAAAGACCAATACACTGACTTTTGTCATTTAGCTCTCAACCAAAGTGACGTACACATTATTAATGTAATACATTATTTTATTCTAGACAGTGTGCTGTCCCTTTTTTGTACCCTGTGGCATTGAGATTTGATTGTTAGACAGGAGAGAAGAGTGCCTCCTACTGGCCCTTTAACACAACCTCCAGTAGCATAGGAATATTATTTGGGGACAAACCCAGAACTAGGTAGGGACTCATCTGGGATGTAAACACTATGTAAGTATCAACAAACAATAGCAGTCAAAAACAAGAACAGTAAACCAAAAATCCTTTCCTAAAAAAAAGAAAACAAAAAAGAGAAAAATAAGATCTTGCATTTTGAGAATAAGGGTCTGAAACAAGCTGACAGATTTGCAATGGTTGTTCCTCTAAAAGCAAAGAACATTGTGTCATCATCATTCTTAGAAGTGTATTAGGGTTCTTGTGAGAGTCTACTGGGATCTAAGGAAAGAAAATGGTCAAGATGCAAAGTCATTGTGAGGAAATTGACAAAAGGTAAACAAAGCATTGTTACACTGACTGCAATTGCCGCTGAAAATATTATACACAAATTTTGTTCCTTACTTACCTATTATTATTTCAAAAATGTTAGAAATTTTGCAGACACTCTTGTTTACTGCAACTTATAAAATCTATTATGGTTCCTTTTCTCACCTTTGCAGCTTAAGAATTCAAACTAAGTACTCTTTGTACATTGGTTGATTGTGCTAACTGGTAAGCTAACCGCATAATACTGGGGTCAGTTTCATCATGAAATCTAGTTCCTTTCCTTCCTTATAATACTGGTAGTGGTTAGTAAGAGATTAAGCCCCAGAGAAGATCTGTGACTGAATTTACAACTGTGTGGCAAAAACATCATATTTAATCTGTATTATGGGCAAGTCATTCAGAGTTGAGTGTGTACGATAACAGTAGCCTGAGTCTTACCAATGACAATGACTGGTAGAATCTCTCTGGGAAGGCTATCTTTATCGTGCAGGTTCATGGCCACTGAATTAATTTAATCTGCAAGGAGAAGACAAAGGAATGTTAACCATTAGCTTTAGATCCCTGCTCTAGTTGAATAGGCTAGGAATGTATCCAGTGTTTTACAAATAGGTCTCTGCATGACACTATTGTTAAAGTGGTTTACATAACTACAAAGAAAAAACACTCCAGTCTTGGCCAAACAGGCCTCTGTGAGCTTTAACTGAGTTGAATGTGTCCAGATAAATCAAGATAAATGGGGAACAAATGGTTCTGCAAAAATCTAGCCCAAATTGTTCAGGGAGGAGAAAAGTTGAAAACTTTGGAAAGGGTCCAAACGTGATGTCATTTTTGCCAGGTAAGGAGGGAGGAATGCTTTAATCATGAAAGGGTAGTTATAGTACAGTAGTGAAGTGAGTAATGTGAGTAGGCCTACCAAAAATCTCTCAAACCCCTACTGGCTGCTTGCCTAGGATTACAGTGAGGTGGAGTTATATAACTAAATTTGCTGGTAAGCGTGACTCTGCATATATTTTAAAGAGATAGCATGGCAAGAAATGCAAGCGGCTCAATTCAGTTGAGACATTCCCACAATGCAAGGGAATAACTATAAACAGCATTTGTCTTATGAAAGATAATGACTTATTTGTAAATTTATTTTAGCACATAACACTTGTAAGCTTATTTTATATTGAAAAACTAAGCAGGGGGAAATTGATGTATTAACTTACTACTATTAGAAATCTATAACAAAATACAACAAATCTTATGGCATTTCATTATCTTATAACTACATTGTACCATCACATTAATTGCACTATCTGTAAGCTAAAGTTGGGGGTAAAAAAGACATTTTGCATTTCGTGACCTTCACTGCATTTTTATTGTTGTTGGTTGAGCTCAATAAAATATATATTTTTAACTATATAAAAAATACACTCTGTTGCTAAACACAAGTGCATAGGTTCCGTAGCATACAGGGACAATGATTTTCCCATTAAAAAAATACCTTTTCAGGCTTAGTGTTATGTTCTGGGTGACATGTCAAATAGAATTGTCGTTTGGGAATGAGATTAGGCTGTTCATTTTAAAGTCAGGTTAGATCTTTGGAGTTTGGGTTGGGATATGTAAAAAACGTATTTAGATAGTTTTTTGTGTGGAGGTCTCTCTGTATTCTAGTATGTCTTTCTGTAGTTTAGTTTGAGTGGTTAACCTTGTAACCAGGTTTTCCCTGACTTTCAATTAATGACAGCAGAGCATGTTGATTTGTAAAGAAAAACAAGATTGATTATTATATATCCGAACGTACAGTACGTTAAGTTAAACAAAGCAGAGAGCACTTAAAAAACCAACCATTTTCCATAGACATATCTGTACATAGTTTGAACAATACTCGATTCTGGTTCATTCATTTAAGTTTATCTTTTGCTTATGCAGATATTGAGATGTATATATGTAAACAGATCACTATTTATAATCGCATGGGTTAGAAAGCTCTGAGTCATGTTGGTATTGCTGAATTACACTGTCGACACAATGTTAATGCTGCAGTTAATGACAAGGATGGATCGGGGAGACCCAGTAGGCATTTGCAGTCCATTGTGGTTACAGCTTAGATCACCTACTGGCTACGTCTGATGATGGACTAGAATGTATATCCGATTGTAGCCGACGTCGCATCCTAATTGGATTGTAACCTAGTTATCGACTAAAGTTTAAGATTAAAGATGATTACTGTACTGTACAACGAAAAACGTTTAGATTACGGTAGTTTAAGATTCGCATTTCTAGGTTAGCGGGTTCCCTTCAAACCAGCACATTTTGAAATGAAAATCGCCACAGAAAAATCGGAGAAATCAGAATAATGTTAAATGGGTCCAATTTTGATGAAAATATGTTGAAATATTACATTACAGTACTACGATGTTACTACAATGTTTCTACTTACCGACAGCTATGAAGGCAATTAAGGCTCCCACTCAAATAACTAAACTTGAACGTTGCACGAGCTTCCAAAAGCCTCTAGCGGAAAATCGTCGATTCTTCCCCGCAGGCAGGTTTTACAGTCTGCTGCCTCGCCCAAAATCCGTCAAATTATCACCATCGGTGTTATATATACATATACTTTGCTCTTTTGCAGAAATGTGTATGATACCGCTATAACGATACAGTATCCCGCGATGCAAGAGCATGAGCATGAACGGGGTTTATAATTCCTACGTGGGTAGAGTTAACCAGCCAATCATGGCAGACGGGAGATGACGCTTCAGTGACCATTCGCTTTTGTCCTTGATGATGTAAGCAATTCTCAACGTCCTAGTATGGCAAGCCGTTTTAACATTTATTAATTTTTTTGAACTAGTTACAAGTCTGATTGAACTAGTTTAACATGTATATCTTGATATCAAGAATTGTCATTTTTGATATAAACAATTTTCATTTTTCAACAATTGGCATTCTTTATGGCAAGCCATTTTAACATATATTCTATGGTAAGCCGTTTTAACATTTATTCACATTTTTGAACTAGTTGAAATCCCCGTTCTTGATATCAAGAATTCACATTCTTGATATCAACAATTCCCATTTTTGATATCAAGAAACGCAACCGCTTCCCATTGACTTTCAATGGAGAATCATGTTTTTAATATCAAAAGGTTGCATTGTTGATATCAAGAATTCCTATTCTTGATATCAAAAATTCCTATTCTTGATATCAAAAAGTTACATTCTTGATATCAAGAAAACACATTGTTGATATCAAAAAGTTCCATTGTTGATATCAGGAATTGCCATTGTTGATATCAAGAATTACCATTGAATCCTTGATATCACAAAATGTGCGATTTGATTGACACAGAAAGCAGCTAATCAACGCTGCCATTTAAGCAATTATCAGTGGTGCCTCAAAGACAATTTGAGAAATCTAAACACACACACACACTGATGTTGCCATGGAGGACATTGGAGAGTAGCTAAATGTTTCTATAAACTCACAGGGCTACTTAAACGAAGACAAAACAATCTAACTTAGACAATGTTGTTTTTAGCAATGTATTTTGATATTAATTGTTCAGTAACAGTTCCAGGGTAAAGTTAGCTAGCATTACTGTTCTCGAGAGGTCCTTGCTACCATTAGCTAGCATTCCTGTGCTATAGGTAGCTTAGTTAGCCATATTCTTTTTCTTGTTTGTCTAAAAATATAGCTATATGAAGTAGATATTGGTGGTTGTTTATAAACATATGTATAACATTTCAAATTAAAATTGAGATAAGATGAAATCGGTGTCATCACCCATGTTTTGTCGTAACCCTTGCATTATTGTATATATACAACCTGTATTTAACCATCCCACCTCTACCACCCACCAGTTAACATAACAACTAGTTCAAATTGCATTTTTGATATCAACTATGTGAATATTGTTGATACCAGAAATACAAAGTCTTGATATCAAGAATAGGAATTGTTGATATCAAGAATGTGAATTCTTGATATCAAGAATTGAGATTTCAACTAGTTCAAAAATGTGAATAAATGTTCAAATAACTTGCCATAGTAGTAGCAGCAGCAGTAGTAGCAGCAGCAGCAGTAGCAGTAGCAGCAATAGCAGCTGCAGTAGTAGTAATATTAGTAGTAGCGGTATTAGCCATAGTAGTAGTAAGTATAAAGTAGTAATCGCGGTAGTAATAGTAATAGTAGTAGTAGCAGAATTAGTGGTAGTAATAGTATTAGTAGTAGCAGTATTAGCGGTAGTATTAGCAAGGGCGTGACTTTGGTTTCAACATTGGTGGGGACACGTTTTTACCATCCTATCAATGCTCCTGCCAGATGCAAAAAGTATGACCTGGTGCAGAAGTTTGTGCACGATAAGCTATATCAACTTATGTATGCACTTTCTGAACAGGATGGAAACATTATTCTATCTAATTTACTTACTAAACACTTAGAGGCCTTGGAACTAGAGGTTCTATCTGACATCTTCATAAAAAATCAGTTAGTTATATAATTAATCTTTAGTTGGTTCTTCATATTTTTGTAAAGTTAGATTTTCTAAAGAAATACATTTTAATTGAAAAAGATTTAAAACTAGAAAGTTCTATCTGCATAAACCCATTTCAACTTGGGGAGTTCTTGAAATGGGCATGCAAGATAGCTAACTAGCTATAACATCCCCCATCTATAATTATGGTTAACCTTGTAGCCAGGGATGGGCAAAGATACATCCAAATGTGATGTCACCCTTGCCCAGTAGATGGCAAGGGTGAGCATGAACTGAGATATGGACTCTTTTATTATCAATGATTTCTGTTATTTAGTTTTTCTCATTTCTTGTGTATGTCTCTATATATATATATATATACACACTCACTTAAAGGATTATTAGGAACACCCAGTAAATTTCTCATTAATGCAATTATCTACTCAACCAATCACATGGCAGTTGCTTCAATGCATTTAGGGGTGTGGTCCTGGTCAAGACAATCTCCTGAACTCCAAATTGAATGTCATAATGGGAAAGAAAGGTGATTTAAGCCATTTTGAGCGTGGCATGGTTGTTGGTGCCAGACGGGCCGGTCTAGAGTATTTCACAATCTGCTCAGTTACTGGGATTTTCACGCACAACCATTTCTAGGGTTTACAAAGAATGGTGTGAAAAGGGAAAAACATCCAGTATGCGGCAGTCCTGTGGGCAAAAAGAGGAGAATGGGCCGACTGCTTCAAGCTGATAGAAGGGCAACTTTGAGTGAAATAACCACTCGTTACAACCGAGGTATGCAGCAAAGCATTTGTGAAGCCACAACACGCACAACCTTGAGGCGGATGGGCTACATCAGCAGAAGACCCCACCGGGTACTCCTCATCTCCACTACAAATAGGAAAAATAGTCTACAATTTGCAAGAGCACACGAAAATTGGACAGTTGAAGATAGGAAATATGTTGCCTGGTCTGATGAGTCTCGATTTCTGTTGAGACATTCAGATGGTAGAGTCAGACTTTGGCGTAAACAGAATGAGAACATGGATCCATCATGCATGTTACCAGTGTGCAGGCTGGTGGTGGTGGTGTAATGGTTTGGGGGATGTTTTCTTGGCACACTTTAGGCCCCTTAGTGCCAACTGGGCATTGTTTAAATGCCACAGCCTACCTGAGCATTGCTTCTGACCATGTCCATCCCTTTATGGCCACCATGTACCCATCCTCTGATGGCTACTTCCAGCAGGATAATGCACCATGTCACAAAGCTCGAATCATTTCAAATTGGTTTCTTGAACATGACAATGACTTTGCTGTATTAAAATGGCCCCCACAGTCACCAGATCTCATTGATGGAATGTGGTGGAATGGGAGCTTCGTGCCCTGGATGTGCATCCCAAAAATCTCCATCAACTGCAAGATGCTATCCTATCAATATGGGCCAACATTTCTAAAGAATGCTTTCAGCACCTTGTTGAATCAATGCCACGTAGAATTAAGGCAGATCTGAAGGCGAAAGGGGGTCAAACACAGTATTAGTATGGTGTACCTAATAATCCTTTAGGTGAGTGTATATGTATTTAGTTCAGTGCTATTTCATGGTGTTTTGGTTTTCCTTTATTTTGAAGTATGTAACTATTCCCATTAGTGGTTAACCACGCCTCTTCCCTAGCCAGGGTTGCTGGGAAACGGAGTCAGGTCACGTAATGCTGTATTGAGTAGATTGGGTTGATTACATATCAGCTGTGTCCTGTTAGCTCAGTTACATTTTGGTATATATACAACCCCGACTAGGTAAGAGGAGTGGATTATTGAATACTGTCCTGTGGGAAGTGCTGGTAATTTTGGAAGGTCGATCAAATTAAACTACAACACACAGCAGCCACATCATGTATCAAAATAAAATACTGTATTTTTGTATTTAAAAAATACTCAAAATACTTTCACAAGGGACCATGAAATTACTTAGCAAACCTTCCATTGGCTTATTTTATCTATCTATTCACCAGTACACTGACATAGTTAATGCTCCTATCTACATTTTACATAATTAAATCATTTAGCAGATGCTTTTATCCAAAGTACAGGGACATCCCCCTGGAACAACTTAGTTGTGTCTTGCCCAAGGACACAATGACATGTGGCAGAGTCTGGAATCGAACCGGCAACCTCCCAGCTACTCCCTAACCACTGAGCTCTCTCCCTCCAATCTCATTCTGACTAGCAAAAGAGGGAGAATGTCTTTGAGGCGTGCATTTTAAAGTACATCTAAAATCATTTGAATATTGTGGAAGTTATATTTTCCATAGTATAATTCTAAATGAAACACCTTCATATTCTAGATTCATTACACAAAGGGATGTTTTTTAAGCCTTTTTTGTTTTAATCTTGATGATTATGGCTTACAGCTCATAGAAAAAAAAAAATCCAGTATCTCAAAATATTTGAATAAAGAATTTATAATACAGAAAAGGGGACCTTCTGAAAAGTATTCATGCACTCAGCACTTGGTCAGGGCTCCTTTTGCATGAATAACTGCATCAATATGTTGTGGCAAGGCTGAGGGGTTCTGAAAGCCCAGGATGCTTTGATAGTGGCCTTCAGCTCATCTGTAATGTTAAGTCTGGTGTCTCTCATTTTCCTCTTGAAAATAGGCCAATAGATTCTCTATGGTGTTCAGGTCAGGTGAGTTGGCTGGCCAATCAAGCAAAGAAATACCATGGTCAGCAAACGAGCCAAAAATCAGTAAAACCAAAATATGTGAAATATGAACATATGAGAGGGTCAATTACGTTCGTAGGGAACTAAATTTAACACTCGAATAACATTAAACATGAACATATGAAAATCATGATGTAGCATGTAAATTGTGTGCATTTTGCTAGGGTGGAGGTCAGGGATGGGGGATTAGCATATAAATCCGCACCGTTCATGCAAGTGTTCGCGTTCAAATCCAGATGGACACATTGTGTGTGTTTTGTTCTACATTGCTACGTGATGCAGAGAGGCGATTCTCGTTTTTTTGTAATGTTAACCCTAAGCTTAATCCTAACCTTAACCTTAGTAACGTCATATCTAACCTTAACCGTTAGTAACGTCAAGCCTAACCATAACCGCTAGTAACCTCATGCCTAACCATAACCGCTAGTAACCTCATGCCTAACCATAACCGTTAGTAACCTCATGCTTAACCATAACCGTTAGTAACCTCATGCCAAACCTTAATCATTATTATTCGCATACCTAACCTTAATTGTGAATGTTGCAATATAATTTTGATTGCTATGGAATGTATGGAATGTTCTCACATGAATCGGCTAAATCGAAATGTGCAGGGGCAACGTAATAGAAGTGTGAATATAGCCCAATAGCAAAACGTGCAGCTAAAACGTAAAAACACCTTAAATATGTTGGCATATAACGTAATTCAAGTTTTCAAAATAGTTTCCTGAGAACGTAATTTGGGAGAAATTCTGAGATGTATAGTTGGAGCAAACCCATTACTTGTCGTTTTGGCACCGTGGGCAGGTGCCAAGTCCGGCTGGAAAAGGAAATCAGCATCTCCATAAAGCTTGTCAGCTGATGGAAACATGAAGTGCTCTAAAATCTCCTGGTAGACAGCTGCATTAACTCTGGACTTCATAAAACACAGTGCACAAACACTAGCAGATGACATGGCACCCCAAAGCATCACAGACTGTGGAAACTTCAAACTGGACTTCAAGCAACTTGGATTCTGTGCTTCTCCACTCTTCAATACTCTGGTATTGACCTTGATTTCCAAATTAAATGCTAAATGTACTTTCTTCTGAAAAGAGGACTTTGTACCACTGAGCAAAAAGTTATTTTTCTTCTTAGCCCAGGTAAGACATTTTTGGCATTGTCTCTGGTTCAGGAATGGCTTGACACTAGGAATGCAACACTTGAAACCCATTTCCTGGACATTTCTGTACGTGGCGGCTCTTAATGCACTGACTCCAACATCAGTCCAGTCCTTGTGAAACTCCCCCAAGTTCGGCTTGGGCTAAAAGTCCTCCCAATGCTGTCACACACACATTTTCCTACCAAACTTTTCCAGTCAACTTTCCATGAATATGCTTTGATATAGCACTCTGCGAACACCCAGCCCTTTCAGCAATGACCTTCTGCGCATACCTTCCTTGTGGAGGGTATCAATGAGTGTCTTATGGACAACTGTCAAGTCAGCAGTCTTCCCTGTGATTGTGGTTGTGTGTACTGAATCAGACTGAGAGATTAATCGCTCAGGAATCTTTTGCAGGTGTTTTTAGTTATTTGCTGACTAGAGCTCTATAATAACTAGAGCTGTATTTTAAATTCTTTATTAGAATGTTTTGAAATACTGCATTTTTTATTTCTTTATTATGGCTTTAAGCCATAATAATCAAGATTGAAACAAAAAAGTTTTTGAATTAAATTAAAGACAAAAATGAACTTTTCCATGATATTATAATATTTTGAGAAGCACTTGTGAAGTGCTCACACAGTCATGTTCAATAGCATATTGATTTTGGAATAGGCACCAATCAGAGGCAGTATTTTTATGATATCATCATGTAGACTTCTCAAAAAGTATTTTATAGTATTTTTTAAATACAAAATACAAAACACTTAAGTATTTTGATACATAATACTAAGCCATTTACATTCAGCCTATCAAATACAAATGACAAACTACAATTTTTAGCAAGCCTAAGATTAATCAGCATCACATTAGCCTTGCTACAAAATCATTGTTATTGTATACAATTTAAATACATGCATAAGGAAAGATTGATTAAATATTTTGTTCCACTCCATTGAGGACACCTTTCATGAAGAGCAGTGTCCCCTAAAAGAAAAGCAGGGCCCACTATAATGAAGGGAATGGTCCCCTACATGCAGAGCAGGGTCCCCTAAAAGAAAGGCAGGGCTCACTAAATGAAGGGAATGGTTCATTCATTGAAGAGCAGGGTCCTCTAAAACAAAAGCTGGGCCCACTAAATGAAGGGAATAGTCCACTACTTGAAGAGCAGGGTCCTCTAAAAGAAAAGCAGGGCCCACTAAATGAAGGGAATGGTCCCCTACATGCAGAGCAGGGTCCCCTAAAAGAAAGGCAGGGCCCACTAAATGAAGGGAATGGTTCTTTCATTGAAGAGCAGGGTCCTCTAAAACAAAAGCTGGGCCCACTAAATGAAGGGAATGGTCC
>JACXGM010004596.1:25062-37673 GCA_016801145.1 Umbra pygmaea | reverse complement strand
GACTAGTAGCACCAGTACACCAGAGACTCATCCCTAACGGACTAGTAGCACCAGTACACCAGACTCATCCCTAATGGACAAGTAGCACCAGTACAGCAAAGATTAATTCCTAACATACTATTGGCACCGGTACACTTGCGACTCATCCATCAAATACTAGTTTCCCTGGTACACCGGAGACTCATCCCTGTTGTACAGTATGTTCTGTTGTGTTTTGAAACCTGAGGGTAGCAAAGGATTATAAATGATCATGTAAATATGCAATGCATGAAGAACCAGCAAGTGGTGAACTCACCTTGACAACCTCGCAGCCAGCCTACCCACCCCTGTGTGTGTCTGTGTGTATGTGTGTCTGTGTGTGTGGTGGGTACTTATGGAGGATGGTGTTGCTGGTGTTGGTCAAGTGGGAGCATGAAGGTAGATAGACGTGTGTGTAAGTGCACGTGTGTGCATGAATGTGTGTGTGAGCCTGTGTGTTGAAATGTGTGCATGTAAACGTGCCTGTGCGTGTGTGTGTAGGGTGTGGGTCTAGCAGTGAGGTACTTCAGACTTTTTGCTCCTCAGGCCCTCTGGCTCAAACCAGCTGGAGCTCTCCAAATTAGTCGAGTGCTTGATTATGCGCCTCTCACCCCCACCACCTCCTCTCCTCCCTGCCCACCTCCCCTTTGCTTTAGATATTTAGCTGCAGGTGAAACCAGGAGCCGGCCCTTCTGTTGCTTCTGTCTGTGAAGCTTTTGTCCTCCTCCTCGTAATTGCACCGCGCCTTGTTGCTGAGTGGCCCACTCGGGTGTGTGTGTGTGTGTGCATAGTGTGTGTATGTTTGTGTGTGTGTCAGCGTGTGTGTGTGTGTAAGAGCAGGGGCGGGCCTTGCGTTTCATCTGTTGCCTATGGTGCGACTAAGCAGAACCCTCCACACACAACACACCCTCCACTAGCGTGGTTAGCAGGCGCGTCGATGACGTTAGCGTACTGCTAGTAGTTCCTCTCCATGCCTGCGAGTCCCGTGGAGGGTTGGGATTTCTCTTCATTCTGGGCCTGGGGGAGGGCCAGGAACTGAACCAGCAGCCCAGGGAGCTGGACCAATTACATTGTTAGGATAAATGTAGCGCTATGCATGGATTGTGGTACTTAACGGCACTGTGCAAAAGAAGGAAACCTTCACCGGGGTATTTTAAATGGAAGGGAATTTAAAAACAGATTTATGGGTCAGTTAAAAATAGTCAGCCAACTGAATTTTTCCCCCCATCTCATTTTTTGTCATCCCTCCATCCCTTTGGTCTTTCATAAAATGATATATCTCTTAAAATGGTGGAAGGTTCCACCCCATGGAACAACCAAACACAAATTGACAATTCAGCCGCTGTCGTTTAATAGCCGTCTTGTATCATTTTTTTCTTCTCGTTCTCTATTCTCCTGACCAACAAGTACTTATTAAATTAAGCCTTAACTAAATCTGAGTTAATGAATTATTCTAACACCTATGATATGATTATTTTAATTAATGGGCCAACATACCTGCTTTCACTCCATGTTCGCTAAATGAACATCTCGGCCAGGCCTAATGTCTTTTTTTGACACAGATTTAGAGCTCGCTTTCTCTCTCTCTCTCTCACTTTCTTGCCTCCCTATGCATTCTGGGAGACAAATCTGGGTCTAATATTCAATTGTCTGTCTTTAAATAGACCCATTAGTCTGTAATGGCCTTTTTTTAATGGTAGCTGAATAAAAAAACAAGTTCACTTAAAATGGCCTGTGTAGCGTTAATATTTATTGGAAATATAGTATTAGAATCAGAATCAGAAATGACCAGATATACAGTAAATATAATAATTACTGTATAATCTCTCCCAAAATCAGCATTATAATGTATTAGCAATGTTGGATTTTGACCACTAACAGGTTAACAGCTGTACTATCAGTTTAATGGGAAAATAAGAGACAAGCCACCAATCTCTTTCTTTTTTGTGTGATTTTTTTCCCCCTTTTTTTTCTCCTAATTCCCACTGACCATGCCTTGTTGGCAGCTTTGCAACTCCTTGGAAACATGCGGGATGGTGAAGGGCGCTCACATTGTTCATCCAACCACATGTCGCCAAGCCGCTGATTTCTTTCGCACTCTTCATCCAACACAGAAGCCTTTAGTCAGATAATGTATGGGATGATTACGGTCACCAACTATACTACTGTGATTGAATTTACAGGTGTTTGATCTGGACACAAGGAGTCACTGGGCAGCGACGTGGTAAGGTAGATGATTTGGCTTATCTACCCCAAATCCAAAACAATGCAGTAAATTAGCCCACTACGCCACGCAGACCCAAACATTTTATTTTTAACTTGAAATATAATAACCCTTAGCTGTTGTAAAAAAAGTTCCTGTGGGAAACATAGCCTTATCTCTCAGAGTTCCATGAAATGACCACGGACCAAAATCCGTGACAGTTTAACGGAAAGGTCTGTGATGGGCACACAGTGAGATCTTGAAGTTAACTCGATCTAAGCCTTACCCAAACTCTTACCCTAACTTTAAACACTCAGAAACGTTGCTGTTAATTCGATCTAAGTCTTGCCCAAACCCTTACCCTAACATTAACCACTCAGAAAGCTTGCTGTTAATTCGATCTAAGCCTTACCCAAACCCTAAACCTAACCACTCAGAAACCTTGCTGTTAAGTCCATGTAACCGTCCACCGTCCCCAGCCTGCCAAACTGCAAAATCTAAGCTATTTATACTCTGCTACGTCATCGTGCAATTCCGTGAAACTGCCAAGGATTTCAAAGTTAAGGGTCCGTGTTAATTTCACAAAATTTTATGCAATTCCGTGAAGCTGCCACTGATTTTGAAGTTAAGGGTCCGTGGTCATTTCTGTTGGAATTTTGTGAGATCACGAACATCAACATTTATTCCAGATTTCTTTTTTCAGGAAATGATTCTGACTATGGTGTCTTACAAGAACCAAACATGATTAACTGCCAAAACAACCCATCCCCTGTCTTGTTATTTTGTAATAAGCTAAAAACATGCAGAATTGATGCATTATGAACTACAGTTACAGTAAGACCGGCTCTCTGATTGTTACAAGCAAATCTACACCGCCTATTCTCGGTTTTGACCCCACGGCTTAGGCCTCTCTGATTGTATCTGTCTCCTGTTTGCATGTCGATGACAGGCCTCATTTGGCAATCCCAGCAGTGCTGCTTCCTGAGCGTTGTTGCTGGATGTTCTCTTTTCATTCCCCTAAAACAAAGAGACACGCGTTTGCTTCTGTTAGGGCTAACTTGTAAATGCAGGTGTTTAGCAGATTTTCAGCTGGAATGAGTGGAGGTGCATCTCTGTTTCTGCCACACACTAGCCTCCAGCCCTAACACACACACACCTTGCCCGCTGCGACCTGCTAATCCACTGCACCAGCACAATCCACTTTTAGAAGAGCGTCACGACAACACTGCAAAACAGGCCACAAGTCTCTCAATTTGCAGCCATTTTGAGGATGAGAGTTTTTTTGGTGTAACACAGGGAAGTGTTGTCAGAGATTCTGTTCAGCACAAAGGCAGAACATTCACAGAGACATTTCTGCTGTTGGTTCTAGTTCACAAACTGGGCCAAATGTTTCATCCCCAAGCCAAAACCTAGGGCAAACATTCGGCAGACATTCACCGTGCTTTGATTTCTACTACTTAAGAAGATTCAGAGCTTGCTTAATCCAGTTTTGCTGTTGAATTTCCCGCAAGCTACTAATTATATATGAGTGCATCGTTGTCTTAGACCTCGCATGAGGTCTGTAACCTTTAGTAAGCCGAAGCCAATTCAACGGGTTATCAGCCTGACACGAGGCAGAGAGAGGGTGACATGGACACTTAGTTCCAGATTTTAGTTCGCCAGCTGCAGAAGAGAAGGGATTTTCTCACATATTTACTCATTTGTAGACTATGACTTGGAAACGAGATCAATCAGCTTTCTGCAGTTTGAAAGGACGGAAAAAGAATTAAGGAATTGAAAACTTGTTTTGCAATGTACGGACAGCATTCAACCACTGCATTCCAGATCACATGTTTCCTATGGACATTTAGCTTTGCTGTTTAATCATTGCCATCGAAAGTAATGGGTCTTGGTTTTTGTGAGATAACAAGTAGCATCATTGGTAGAACTGTGCCAGGCCATGAAATCATCTTGTATTCAGCGCCAGTTTTTTTTTACGATGTGCTATAAAGTTGGGTCTGCCTTCCTCAGTCTATCTGTGAATCTCCCGCAGCTCCCAGGTAGGCTGGTTGTGTTGTGATGTGAGAGTGCTGTGTTGACCCAAGGACCCGTGGCTGCGTTGTCTGTTCTGTGCCTGCAGCAAACTGCAGCTCCTGTACTGATGAAAATCCCTATAATTGGCCAAGCCTCTACCCATGGCCTCAAGCTCCTCCATTCTACATTTCCAATGAGACACCATGGAGGTGGGGATGAGGGGGGAGAGGGGTAGGGAGGCTGGAGAGATGGAGTGGGCAACCTGACTGAAGATGCATCTCCAATTATCTCAGTGTAACATGTGGCTCTAAACGTGTGTGTGTGTGTGTGTGTGTGTGTGTGTGTGTGTGCGTGCGTGCGTGCGTGTGTGCGTGTGTTCATGTGTGTGTGTGTGTGTGTGTCAATTTTCTTTCCTCAGTTTGTGTGTGCACCCAGTTGTTGACATTAGCATATTGTATGTGAACGGGTTAGCATAACACAGTTGTAACACAGCCTTGACCATAGTAGCAGAAGAAGTCCACCTCACATTGTGTCTCAATAATTAGCCCTGTCTGTGTACCACCAGTGTACAGTAAATCAAGATGCGAGCAGACGGCAACCTTGAAATCCCTCTCAGGAGAAATGAACATTACATCTCTGATCCTGCGTGTTGCTCTCCGCGTTTTCTCTCTTTCTATCTCTCTTTATTTCTCTCTTTCTATCTCTTATCTTCCTCTCTCTCTCATACCGCCTCTCTTCCTTATTTCCTTTTCCCTATTTCTTCTGTCCTCTCCTCCCTCCACTCCACCCCCCCTCCCAGTGTGTAAAGTGTACCAGTGCACGTGGGCATGCTATCTCCCTACCACACTTCTGGCGTTGGCATGGTGACAGAACATCCTGAGGGCCTAACTTTCACAGGCCCTACTTCCTCCTGTTTGGCAGCCAAGGATACGCCAGTCAAAGCCAGGGCTGTCCACGGTGCTCTCCGGCCCTGGCGCAGCTGCCACAGAGGGTGCAGGAGGGGAGGCGCTGCATGAAGGCTGCGCTCTGAACCCAGCAGCAGTCTATGTGTGGGCCTCCCGGACTGATTGGCTTCAGTAATGGGCCCTGGTGATGTGATGAAGCTTTGAAAATTAGTTGAATATTGGTTAGGTCATGATTTTGGAATTCATAGTGTGGGATGTGAAGGTGATTGACAACCGCAGAGGCTTTTGTGCATAATGTATATAATGTGTGTCTGACTGTTCAAATGCGTAGACATAGTTTATAAGATTAAGGTCCTAAAACAAGGTCAATGTTTTTGTTTTGCAGTTATCTAATCTGTACAGCAACATGAAGGGATGTCATTGAACCAATAGATGTTATGATTGACAGCTCCTCTCCATGCAATGCGACTATGATGATTCCCCTTAAGTTAGCCTCCTGCCATTGATTTGACTGGTTAACACAGCAACTATTAAAAGGAGCCACTCACATAGCACATTGAAACACAGCATGCTCTTTTTGATCTGGGCACCAGGTCTCTAATGAAACACCTCGACACAACAATGAATCAATAAACCGAATGAGCGACGGATCTGCGGCGCCGTCACATTTCAGAGAACCGGATGAAATGGATGGACGTGGGACGGTGGTTATTGCTCTAACTTTGAAATGTTGCGCCGGGGATGGTAGATCTCCAAGATGACAAATGAAGGAGTAAGAACCAACATGGCACAGGATGAAGGCCCCCCTGGCTGGACTGATTAATACGCCCTCCTCCAGCAAACAAGGGATGGAAAGATGGAAGAGGAGGAGAGGCTGGCATCCAGTGCCCACTGCTCCAAGGACTGAACGGAAGAGAAGGATAGGTTCTGGGGGGCACATACGGGGGATTTGGACTCTTTAATCTTGCCCTGTGCCGCTTTGATAAGGGCAGAAATCTCCCCTGCTCACAAGATAGAGCGTTGTTTTCTCCCCTCTTCTCCTTGCTTTTTCCGATTTCATATTTATGCATGAGCATATATTTGTTTGTGTCACATTTCTGAATACATTTTCCAAAAGTCCTCTAAGAGAACAGAATCTTGGTGAAGAGTTGAATGTGACTTTGACAAGTTAGATTGGTGTGTGTGTCTGTGTGGGTTTTTCTTTGTGGGTTTGTGTGTATGCTCATGAATGTGTGTGTCTGTCAGTCCGTACCTGGACGAGCACGTTGAAACCAAAGTGCACCCTGCCCACTCCAACGCAGCCTATTGACGTCTGTTTTCCGAGGATTTCTCATAACCCAACGCAAATCCCCCCTGAAGTAGTCTGGATATCAGGGCTGAGCGTTGTGTTGACGCCGCTGCCGGGCTCACCTTTCAAGTCGCTGACCTTTTGGTCTCGCTTGTCACTGGCGAAAAAACCAGACTGTCGAGTTTGCCCCTGTGCTCTGGAATGAAAACAGGGCTCTCAAAGTCACTTTTGTCACCACGGTCCTTTGAGTAATATGCCATGTATGCACTGTGCATTAAGCGGCGCTCGGTAGCCTAGGTCTTCAAAGAGAGGCTGACAGTCACATTAACCAGGGATCTCTCCACTGATGTTCGGCTGTAACATATTCACAAAGGAGCTGAGAGGTTCTCTGAACAGTATCCTTGTGGGAGACTATCACACTACTGTACTTACATTAATACGCTCAGTGCTGTTTCTGTGTGTGGGTCGGGACAGGTCGGCTTAAAGTGACTGAGTGTGTGGGTGTCTTTGCCTGCCTCTGTGTGAGCATTTGTAGTTAATGCCTGTCTGTGTATTTCTTCCGTAGACGGTTACTCATCGGTTTAATTTACGATGCACCTGGAACCGAGGCATGTGGTAATACAGAGCTCACACAGGAAGCTCTGGCAGTGGAATGTGACACCCCTGTGACACACCTTATGAATTGGCTCTCGTAGCCGTATCCAAAAAAACTAGCCGATTTCTATGCTGTTTCACTCCCAGCATCAACATAATATAAATCATCTTTCTGTCATTTGTTTGAATAGAGTAAGTCATATGATGCCGTTTATATTGAAGATTGACACGGCTGTGGAGTACTACTTTTTGTAATAAAAAAATACACGCATCAAATTACTATGATAGTAAATGTTATTTTTTTACTATGTTTTCTCAATTTAATCAAATTGTCCATACAAATGATTATGTTCAGAGCAACTTCTGTGTCCGTGTGTCGTTCTGAATTCAGCTGCAAAAAGGTCAAACCGTATCCAAGCACTGCCTCTGAGATTTTAATTGTTTCATACCCAATAGAATGACTTGAATATGACAAAACTGCCATGCTGTACTCAAAAGCCAGCCCACCCTCCAGCTTCACCCCAGAGAATATGCTCTCTTCTCTTGAACACACACACACACACACAAACACACACACAAACAGACACACACACACACACTCCTCCAGTCAGTTATTCTGTGAAGGAACTTTGCTGGAGTGACTTAGATTGACATGGCAATGGATTATGGGTAATGCACAGCAGTATATTATGACACTGCGTCATAGCATTGCCTCTACTCAGGGATACAATCAATGACTAAGAGTTGAGTCCAACAAATGCCCTTTCACAGTAACTAACTGACAGGCTTGGGAGACGAGCAGTGGTGGTATTTAAAGTTCACATGGTGTATAGGGCTACTGGCTGGGCCGCGGGTGAAAACTATCATTTGCATTTCTCTGTCCTTCACTCATTTTATTTTGCTTTTTTTTGCTTTTGAAACCTAAAGATGAAGAAAACCCCCCTGGTCAGTTCTGTAGACCAGGTCGTGAACAGTATCTGAATAAAGTCTCACTCCGGGGCACTAGCAGAAGTGTAAACACACCTATGATGCAAGACAGCATCAAAAACTCCCTGAAGGGGATGTAAGGTAAACCCTTACAATGAGTGGTACATCATGAAAGTTGTGGCCATTGTTGTAAAAGTATCTGGCCACATAGAAACACTATGATTTGCCAGTGGTATCCTGCTGTCCTTGTCCATATCAACAGTCAGCAGGTTGTTTGTGTGCTATTTATTAAACTTTGAGTTGATCGTAGTTGTGTGTGTTAAAAATTAAATGGTTCACAAGGTTAGGGGATGGTTCATGACTGTTGTTGAAACTCAAAGATGATGATTAAAACATAATTTGACATTAACAATCAGGACATTTCAAGTCCTGTCTCATTTATAACTTCAGATGTTAGTAGCCTTGGTAACGTCACTGTGGTGATCCAGGCTAGCCCACCTCCATCTAATGTGGCCCGGTTCTGAGGGGTGGAAACGCATCACAGGTGATTCATTTTTACCAGCCGGCTGGCTCGAGTCATTTCCTGTTTGAACCGTACAGCTGAGGACCACGACCAGTGATGCTCTCAATGCCAATTTCACAGTTGGCTGCTGATTGGTGAACTCAGTCTGGCAGGAAGTCACTGCAGGGGTTCAGATACTAATATAAAAGTGTAGCACTTTAGACGTACACGATCACTCACAGTTAGGGTGGCAAAATTCCAGTATATTTCCCAAAATTTGCTGGTATGCCAGAATTCCCCAGCCATGGGTATTGGATGAATAACTACCCAATGATCATACTGATAAAGTTCAGTGCAACCAAGTAAATAAACTTGGCCCTGAGATTGTTCCCTGTGGATCCCCCATACTATTGTTTCCAAACAAAGACGATCTCTTAGTTCCTGGTGGTAAGACACATGTTTGTACCAAGTTGTCTGAGGCTTCTTGCAGTCTGGGGCATGCAATGTCTCTCTGTCCAGGGTCGGTTGAGCAGGGAGGAAGCCATGTGGTTGTAATCAAGCATCAACACATGTAATGAGCGTGCTATCCTGGGAACGCTAGGATGGGAACGCTGGGACTTCCTGGACATGGGTATGCAGGATAGACACAGTAAAACAGATTCCTTGTTAATTACGAGGGTTTGGAGGTTGGCTTACATTCACAAAGCCAACATCGGAAGATTTATTAAAGAAATATTTAATAGCTGGTGTCTCGTGTTTCATTCTGAACGCATGTACCCTACACCGTCTCACGAGGCGGTGATAACATTCAAGTACCTGAAAGAGATCAACTTTAAAAATGACTATCTAGCTCAATCGGGAGTGACAGAGGAGCTACTTTTCAGGCCTGCAGCCATGTGATACTGATATGATCTAGTTAAACAACAGCTGTTTGTGATTCCAAGGGAAATTATAAGGAATATTCCCCATGAGATGCCATCTTATTCCATTTATCTAAATTAGGTGTATTTTTTTGTCAGGTAGGGGGAGGGCCCTTCATACAAATACAGGCTTGGTTTATCTCCTACCCCAGAGATACCATTGCAGTATTACCCCGACAGTTGTTTCCTTGTACCCTGTTGCTGGTAGCATGGTCTGAGTCAGAGAGTTGATGAGCACAAAGGTGCCTGGCTATGTGGTGTACAGAAATGATTAGTAGGCAGTTGTTTTTTTACGATGCCACCTGCTTGGGGCTTGTGAGTGCATGCCTTACAGAGGGTTTGCAGGGGTACACCACGTCACCATTCCCTGCTTTTCCCCAGAGCTTCACCATGCTCCATCAGTGCTCTAAACACATCCAGGTCATAGTGATGGAATAGAAGCAAATCAAATAAGTTCAAATATCTGGAAATCTTGCAATTACGTGTTATGGCATAAAATGAATAACCAAATGTTAAGATAGATTATTTATGCTGTTTCTCCTGGTTTGACAGATCATCATACAGATACATTTTGATTCAGCAAAATAAGCAGTATCTCATTGATGTTATGTATACAGGAGGTAGTATCAAGGTTGTTTTTAGATGTTTGTAATCCAAAGCTAAATTGCTTTATTCTTTACAATATCTATAGTGGGCGTTTCCCTCCCCTGACCTATACATCTTGTGGTGTTGTATTGTTGCTGTTCCGTGTAAAGAGCTCGTAGCAGACAACACATGGATGTGTTTAATTACAGTTATATGGCCATCATAAACAGTGTCCCCATTATGGATTAGGATTCTTTATGGGAACTTTAAAAAAACAAAATGAAGCACTTTCTTTGAAGTGTGACACACTGTGCAACAAAAGGTACAAGCTCTGGAGTAAAATGCATTGAAATGATATTTACCTTCTTCCTATAAAACACCTGGTTTTGATGTTCAACTTTATTGTCCCTGTAGAAGTATTAATTGGTTATTTTAAAAAAGATTATATAGGCAAACACAAGACTTTTATATACTACAATACACATTGGCAGCATGTGTTTGTGTCCTTGATGTATGGGAAAGGGACAAGGTGCAGCTTGTTTTCAGAAAGGAAGCCAGACTGAACTACTTTGGCTCCAGTCACTCAAGCTTACGGAGTGGGTCATAAAAACTATACCATGGTATGGGGTCAGCCACTGGGGTTTGGTTTGAGTAAATGTGTTGGAAAGTAGGCAATTGTGTAGTTCAACCACACGCTACACTAGTATTATATTACAATCTGTGCTAAAGCAGGCCTGTGTCTAGATATGATTCTCTATTGTCTAAAGGTGAAAAAAGGTTTTAGGGAACTTCTGAGTGCTCTGGGTAATAAACTGGGATGTATTTCTACAGGAAAAGGGGAAGTAGTCACCTAGAATAAACTGCCCATTCTAGTTATATGTGAATTAAACAGAGGAAAGTTGAAGTTATTGCTTCAATGCCTCTAAATTCACTAACAAATCCGCCAGCTATCGAAAACAGACACGGAACACCAAACACTTTCCCACAAACTCGGGTAAAAAAAGTTGTCCTTTCATTAAGTTGTGACTGGCACTCTTCCTAAAGCCTGCTAAAGCCTCTCGCTCTCGTTAAATACTACTAGCAAGAAAAACAAATAAATAAATGAACTTCCTCTCACCAGATTGCACATTGGCCACCAGTGCTCCCGCAAAATATCCACTCATTCATCAAATCAATGTATTCCTCTCCCATTCACAATGATGTCCCCCAGCGTGGTGCAGCAGACATGTCTGCTGAAGACATCACAATGGTTCAGCAAGCAAACATACTTCCCCAGGCCCTTGGGAGAAACACAGGCTACGGCACCCCATCGAGAGAGCAACTACCCCCTTGCGTTTTTATGTTTTCACTGTGCACTTTCAATAGAAAATGTCAGAGCGCAACATCAGACTCAAGATTTTTTTTCCCGACCAGTCAACCTTAATTTGGATTTGTATAAATGTGTTGTCACTGACCTGCGCTGACTTGACTTTGACTGTAAGAGTAATTGTTCAGAGATTGCGCGGGGATTCTCAAATTTTAGAGCACACTATATGAAAGCATTTTAGTAATTATGTAAGTCACTGCTGCAGACATTGCACGCTAAAGGAAACCCTACTTGGAAAAGACGGCCCGGTACCTGACACAGGGCATGGGCAAGGTCAGTGAATAGATGTCGTTCACAGTTAATTAATGAACTACAGCGTACCCATTGGCAGGGCACATATTCCCAGTCTGGTACAAAAGGAAACACAATTGAGAGCAGGTCGATAAGGTAAAGAAGTGGATCTGTCAGGTTCACAGTGCGGTTAGTCTGGGAAAAACCCAGCGGGCACAAGCTCTGCCAACCCTGCCACCTCTGTAGTCTAATATCTGACAGAGGTTAGGTGGGCACCTATCCTTCCATCTTCCGCCAGCTAGCATGGCACCTTCTGAGGGCGACTCACCCTGTCGTCCCGTTCTGTCCACTCGCCCCCCTCAGCTCTGAGGCGGAGATAAGAGGCTATCTGTCATCCAATGGGCCGCATTAAAATTTAACTCTGGTTACCGAGTGTGGCCATTCAAACTTTTATCTCAAACCTTCTTTATCTTCTTTTCATTAAGTTCTCAAGCGCTAATAGCTTCTGAGCTCCCCGGGTAAGGATGATGTTCTGAATAATGAAAGCTCATTATTTCTCTGCAGAATGCTTGTTAATTCAAATGATGATATTAAAACTATAGTAGCCTTTAGCAGTGGGCTGATTTCTAGCATACTTTATCATGTATCAATATATACTCTGTTTGTCAAAACTGCCCAAGGCTCGGGCTGACATTCTCTCTCCTGAGGAGTGAGGTGCTTCAGCAGGCCTCCAGAAAACTCCAAGGTGACAACTGGCAGAGTTTGTGCCTTTAGGAAACGGGGGGGGGGTTCTAGAGGATGGAAGTCAACGTCCTGTCCCCCTGCCCCCCTCCCTGTCCACTCCACATCCCTCCATCACACATCTGTCATCCTCATCTGCCTTGGCTGGTGAGTGTACATGCGACACACACACACACACACACACACACACACACACACACACACACACACACACACACACACACACACACACACACACACACACACACACACACACACACACACACACACACACACACACACACACACACACACACACACAGGAACACTCAAGACCAT